>JAOXOE010000771.1:3063961-3078677 GCA_028565055.1 Phoeniculus purpureus | reverse complement strand
CTTGCTATTAAAACACCTTAAAAGCGGCTTCCTCAGTGTAGAAAATACTTCAAGAGACTTTGTTCGCTAAACATGGAAAAAATATTTGGAAAGAAAGCGCTAGAGAACAGACTTTCAGGACACAGATGGTGCCAGAAACAGCACTTGCTGGCTCAGCAGGAAGGTAGCCCTTGAAGAGCTCCCACTTATCTTCTGTGGGCTTATTTCCTTATCAGTTTGTATGGAGCAGATAAACAGATACAGTGTTGATGAACTTTGCAACAGAAAAGGTAGACTAAAAGCCCAGTCTGTGGAGTGTGAACCTGTTGAGTGAGCAGAGAAGAGCAAGAAATGAATGTGTATTTCTAGCTTTGCTGTGAGACTTGCAGGTTGCTTTCAGGGACAGAAATGTGTGGGAGGGGAGGTCTGATTTAGCTCTTCCCAAGGCAAAGGCATGTTACTAAATCGAGTGTGCTGCTCCTTGCTTTTTCAAGGAAATGAAAAATGAAGTCTCATAGTTATGCTGAGACCTCCTATGTTTTAGTTTCTCCAAGCACAAGTAGTAATGGAAAAGGATTTCTGGGTCAGACTTGCGTGGAGGCTCTGCAGTGAGCTTCTGTCAATGCAAGAAATGTTTTGAGCTACCTCCACCCATCTGCATGTATTGTAAGTCAGCTTTCAGTTGCAGTTAGTAAATCTGACTGCACATAAAACTTCCTGAGGATCTGTAGTAGAATCTTTTTTTGATTGAAAGAGGTAAGATGTGTGGGGTAGAGCTGTTTTTTTTACTCTAGAGATGCAGTATAAACTAATCTTGCTGAATGGTACCTGCTCATGGTGCAGTTTACTCTAGAAAACCAAGGATATGAATAGGACAGGTGGGTTTTTAAAAAAGGAAAAGAAAAACATGGAATCATTGCAAATAAGAATAAAACAGGACCATAAAAATCTAGTATTTCTCATAAAGCAAGATGTAATGGGGAGATGCAGGAATGAGCTGAGCTACAAGGAGAAGAATTCTGGTAGAAAGATGAATCAACAGTAGAGGTTTAAAATGTATAGAAATATGATCTTCCACCTCCTTTCACCTCAAGCCTTCTCCAGGAATCCTAACTTAATGCTATAAAAATCGTGTAGAGCTATAAAAATGCCAGCAGAATGCTAAGTGTGCACAAATTATCTGGTGCTGTCTGCTAGGTGTGGGAATCCCTCGTAGGGATCTTTGTTTTCCGGTTCCTCCTCAGTGTGCTACTTCAGGCACTAAGCTGTACTGTTTGCCAATTACTACTAATCCTACTCAGCAGGAGAGTAAAGAACATGTTAGTCTGCTCTCTGCTGCAGACATTTACATATTTGAAGATCTGTGATGTTTAGGAAGGGTTAAGGGGAGAGTTTAAGTTCTTTCAATTCCTTCAAGACTCTTATTGCCTAGCAATTTCTTGTTCTTAAGTCTGTCACCTGGGAATGTCCCATGTGGCTTCTTCAGAGTAGTTTCTGTAGGTTAAGATCACTCTGAGCTCTTACCTTGTTCTCTGTTGTGTTTGCACTCCATTTCAGCCCTTTGTCATCTCCAAATTTAATAAATGTAAAACCGACGCAGCACCAGATGGGATGGTTCCTGCAAAACCCTATAAAACAGAGCTCTTCATGAATCATGGGATGGTTTGGGTTACAGGGGACCTTCAAGATCATCTAGTTCCAACCCCACTGCCATGGGCAGGGGTGCCTTCCACTAGACCAGGTTTCTCAAAACCCCATCCAAACGTGTTTTGAACACATCCAGTGATGGAGCATTAATTTGGATGATGCTTAACAGTACACTAGTAGCGGCTGCTACCTGGCAGTGATCACAAGGTCAGCTTGTCACCTGCTGTTGTAATGCTGGCTACATTTGCCTCTGTGTCTGTTGTATGTGGGACAGTGTCAAAAGCCTTTTGAAGAGAGATCCCACTGCTCCCCATGTACATGAACTGTTAATTGTGTTATAAAGAGAAACCAGAGAGATCTACCAAGAACTATGCACATCAGACAAAGGCTGAGTGCTGACCACCTGCTTGTTGACGTTCCTAACTATGAGACAAAGGGTAGAGCTCATGGGACAGTGCAGAGACTCTGCACAGCACTGCCTCTTCCTGGTCTTACACCTGTACCCAGCTGAGCACGGGGACTGCCTTTGCTCCTCTCGTGCCAAAGGGATGAGAATATGGTGTTCTTGTCTGCTGTCTGACCTGGGTCCTAGGCTCTGAATTTACCATCTTGCCTCAGCAGCATGTGTTTCCATTGTCTAACTGGTCTTGGCAGCAGGTGAGGCAATCTGATATAGGCAAGTGACCATGTCTGCGGCAGACCACTCAGTTCTGCACTTAAAAGACAACACTGACTTACGTTGGGATTTTAATGGCCCAGCTTAATTACAGGGGCTGATATTTACAGGTACAAGTGAGATAATAAACACCTTTTGCAGGTGTTTGAAATAGAGGGTGTGGAAGTCAAGGATAAACATACAATAAGCTTAGTTCTCACTTGAAATGATTTATTTACACATGTGACTACAGCAGTGCTGGAAATTGTCTTACAGTTGTTAGCAACAAGGGGAGAAATATAATGCAGAAAGTAATTTGCTTTGAGAATTAGACTACAGTATTCTTAAAAAGAAAATAAATCAGTAGTTGCTGTTGTTCAATAGATTTTTCTATTATGTCTGTCCCTCATTTAAGGGGAGAGATATTTTGCTGTGCATTTGTTATAGTTGTAGGCATAGGAAAATTAGCAGTGTTAGTTTTTCTCCTTTAGGAAACTTGTATTGCAGCAGCCTAAGCAAGGAGAAGAGGTTATCAAGGTGAGGTTGGATCTGTGTTGTGCAATGCAATACAGAAGGTGATCTTGACACCACAAGGACTAGGCACAGTGTTAGTACTCTCAAAGAAATCAGAAGACTCACCAGCTCAGATCTAGCTTTACTGGCTATTTAGAGGTGTGAAAGTTGCTCCTCTTCCTCCATCTGGCCATGATGATGAATTCAAAGAATGGATGATTTTTTGCATTCACGCTGCAGGAAACATGGTGCTGTGTGATTGTTCAGGCAGCAGCAGCAACATCAACTTGTATGGCAGAGGCAGGAGGGCTGCACGACAACTTATGAAGAAGGTGCTGAAGTGAGACAAAAGCTGATCAGAATATAAAAGAAGCCACAATAACTGCTGGCTTCTCTAAACGAGCTGAGAGTATGTTGTAGTGACTTTGAGGCAAAGGTTGTGAGCAGTTGGTTGACCCTGCTCTTGAGGGGCAGGACAAGGAGTGGAGGGAAGCATCCACTGGGACTGGAGACTTCTACTCTGTTGTGTCACCTGAGTTGCGCAGCTTTCTTAATTTGATGAGTTGCCTAGATCTCTGTGTTGGAGTATGGACTGCATTTGGCTGCCATGAGCTCTAATGTCAAAGCACAGGAAAATGGTGAGAATTAAGTGTTAACTGTGGCCATTCCAAACAAGACGTGCAGAAGCTGTGTCTGTGGTGTATACCTTATTTTCCTTCCAACATTCAGTGGGAGAAATAGCTAAGGGAAGGCTTTGTTGTGTTGGTGTGTTTTAAATACAGGCGATGATTCAGTGACACTGTTTGATCGCTGTGTCCATTTGATCCAAATTTCCCCCACCATCCAAATTTGTTCCATTTTCCTGTGACTGAGATGAGAAATTTTCCTTTATCCTGTCTTCTAGGATAAAGGAAAGCACAACCTGTGATCCCCTAACTTTTCTGAACTGTTCTAGTACTTAAAATAGCTGCTAGAGTGCAGGAACTTTGGCATTGTCACCGTGGGGTTGCTTGGCACTGTTAGAACAAGGTTTTGCTCACAGGCCTAGAATAATAGGGTTACTTCTTTACCCTGTCACTGACATTGACTCCAGAACTTGACAGATCTTACGGCACACAAGACTTGCTTGATTCAAAATCCTTTTTGGGAAAAGAGCCACCACATCTTACTTTTTATTTGCGATTTTAGGAAGGAGTCTGTGAAGAACGTTGTTGAAGGGTTCAGTTGCCAAAGTCTTGTGCTCCTTAGCTATAACTTTCACTTAAGAAGTCGCTTTATTCATGGTGCAACCTCTTCAGACGATGTTGTGATATGGATGTCCATAAAGTTACAAAATCGTGCAGATTGGAAGGACTCTCAAGAGGTCTGTAGTCCAAATTTCTACTCAAAGCAAAGTCTGTACTTGGTTCAAAACACATTGCTTTAGGTTTTGTCCTGTCCTGAAAGTCTCTAGGAATATGTGGTATGTGCCACCTCTCTGAGTAACCAGTTCTAAGGATTAATCTTTCTATCAGCTAGACTTGTTTTAATTTACTTGTTTTTCTTATACCTGGTAAGAACTTCCCATGTCAACTGAAGCCTGTTGTCTCTTGTCAACCTTTCATCCCTGTAAAGGCTGTTGATGCTGCTTTGCTGTGTCTTTTGTGTGTCTCCACCAATCAGTTATTCATGCTGCCTGATCTCTTAAATATTTTTTGTGACATTAGATATTTGGTGTTTGGTCTTCTGTGAAAGCACTGGTTTTAAATGCCGGAAGTGCAGCTCAAAAATTCTCAATGAAAGTAGATGCTAGAACCCTTTCTGTGGGTATGTCTGATGTTGCTGGTAAAGCAACGCGATTTTATAAATAAAGAACTCATTTCAGTTATCTGGCTTGAAAGAAGGTGTCACAGACTTGTTTTGGTTGTAAGGCTTCTTAAGATCATCAAGAGGTCCCATTGTCAATCCCAGCACTGCCAGGTCACCACTAAATCATGTCTCTCAGCACCATATCCACATGTATTTTAAGTAAACCCAGGGATGGGGACTCCACCACTGTCCTGGCCACCCTGTTCCAGTGTTTCACAAACCTTTCTGTAAAGAAATTTTTACAAATATCCAATCTAAACTGACCCGGGGACAAACTGAGTCCATTTTCTCTGTTCCTATCACTTGTTACTTTGGAGAACAGACAGACTGCTACCTAAGTGGAACATCTTTTCAGGTAGTTGTAGACGCTAAGGTCTCCACCGAGCCTCCTTTTCTCTAGGCTAAACAATCCCAGTTTCCTCAGCTGCTTGTCGTAGAGGCTGTCCTCTAGACCTTTCACCAGCTTTGGACAAGGTCCAACAGCTCAATATTCTTCTTGTAGTGAGAGCCCCCAAACTGAACATAGTATTTGAGAGGTGCAGCCTTGCCAGTGCAGAGTACAGGAGGGCAAGGAAAGGTTTTCTCTTCTGACTTGTATAATTTGAAAGGAATTGAAGGTAATGGATAGATGACTTGTTCTTCGGGCACTAATAGAAGAAATTCTGTGAGCTCTTGTTTGTGGTAGCCAAAGGAATAGAAAAATGTTAACTTCAAGTGTCTCAGTGATTCTTAATCCACTTGCTCAGTTTGTGCATAAAGAAAATAAAGCCAGCAACACTGGGCTATAAGAGAGGCTTCTGCACAGTCCTGTATCCCGCCTTTGCTGTGCCTTGTGGGGTGTACAAGAATCAGGGCAAGGACGTGGTTGGTAGCACACTAGAGCAGTCTCCTGGCTTTCAGCACTTTCTAGCTCTGTAACCTACTGACCTAGAAACAGTGCCTTTGTACTAGAGAAATTCTTCCACGGTTTCTGTGAACTTTCTTGTGAACCAGTGCAAACTTCCGGTGTCCAGAGAATACTGCAGTGAAGAGTTTTATTGTTCTGGGGTATCTTGCAGGAAGACCCGTGTCATCTCACGTACTTTGACCCTTCAACTGCTTCTGTATTGGAAGGAATAGTAAATAGTAGTAGCTCCGTGACCTTTTTCTCCACATTTGAAGGACCTTTATTCCTCAGCCACGTATCTTCCTGAATATGGCTGAAGAGCCATAGCCTGCTTAGCTGCTTTTGTGTGGAAGCAGTTCCTCATCCTTTGATGACCTTTGTCCCATTCTTGGAAATTCTGCAAAGTTATTTGGAATTGAGGGACCGAATGCACACAGTTATGCCATTCATTTTAAGTAGTTGCTGTCAGAGACGTCTGTGCCTCTGTGTATGTCTTGGGTTTTGCTCCTCTTTTTAAAGAAAAAAAAGAATGCAGTGAACCCAGTTGAAAGAATAATTGGTAGAACTGGGTTTGCTGCTTAGGTCTCAGGAGATCAGCAGATCTTTTTTATGACAGCCATGGGAAAAATTGACATTATCAACACTGCAGATCCTTTGCTGGGCTTGCTGCTGGTTGCCAGGGAATGCCGCATTTGAATCATATGCGAACCACATGTTGACCTAACTGCTTTATGCAACTGGCTTGTGTGGAAGGGAGGGAGACAATGTGCGTATTTCTGAAGAGCTCGCTGGTTCCAGCCCAACTGACTTTCTAAAGCAATGGTAGTCAGCACATCTCTCCACACTTGGGCCTAGGTGTTTGGAAGGTGTTTTTCACTTGTGCGCTGTGTAAGCAGGAAATGCTCTTGGGCTACCTCTCTGATAGGCAAGTCTACTGAGACTGTTGCAAAGGCTTTGTTGCTGCTACAAGCATCCACTGCTACTGGTCCAGGCATGCTGCTTCATTGCCTCTGCCTTCCCTTCCACAGGACACGTTTTGATTGTCTTGAACATGGTCATTCAAGGTTGAGGTCCCCTCCATGTCTCCTCTTGCAATTCCTACTTGTATTCATCTAGTGCCACAGAAAAATCTTGAGTTACTTCTTGAATGTATGGAGAAGAGGAACAGCATGAGCTCAGCTGCATAATCTCCTGTGCAAAAAAGGGAAAACATGACCGAGGTAAGGAGTAAAGCAGTTGTTCCGAGCAAGGGTAAAAGCCACAAGATTAGGAGAAGGCGAGAGATGGCAACGTGGTCTGCATCTGCATGCTGCCATTTCATCCAGCAGCTGATGCTCAACCTGAGAGTCTGGATGCTGTGGTGGGTCAGGTACTGGCTGCTGAGTTGAGGCTTCGGGAAGCAGCAGTGAAGATGTGAGAAATAAGTAGGAAATATTTTGAGATCTAGGTGAACATCAACAGAGCCACTGAGCAGGGGGGAGATGAACTTGTGTTCATGTATTTCCTTTTTTAAGTTTTTGTGTTATTCTAAAGCCTGAAGCTCCCTCTGATCCTGTGTCCCAAATTGGTAGCCAAGTATGTGTGGGCAGGAAAGGAAGGGAATGTAACTGGAAATAGCTCCCTTATTTTCAGATGCTTTGGATGTTGTGGCAATCAAAAGGGGGGATGTGACTAAAAGTCATCAAAACCACTTCCAAGCACATGCCTTTCAGTGCAGCAAATGAGCAGGACTCTTAGAGTACAATGCAAGTAGGAAATCAACGTGAAAATTGTAGCTCACTATTAACTTAGGGGAAGGTATATTAAAACTGTCCTTGCAAACAACTGCCTTACTCTAAAGCCTAATAGGGGACTGAATGCATGTGTAAGGAATTAATGCAAATCAACATTTCTTGGGACACCTTTTATTGAGTGTTGGGTTTTTTGTTGTTATTACTAATAGAGTCAGGCTGTTATTTGAGTAGTAGATGGCTATTCCTGCAACACTTTCACTTATTTGCTCGCATAGTTCTCTTACTGAACTCATAGTTACTCAGTGTGAACAGCAACCAGAAGGCCAACCTCAACTATGCATTCTGAAGTGGATGTCTGTAATGATGTGCCAGTGGCTTCTAGGTAGGTGTTCCTCAGTGCTTTTTTGCACTGGATGTGTAATTAAATGTGTGCCCTTCATCTGACTGCGCCCTTTTGGATGTGGTCTGAGTTACAAATCTGCTGTTGATGTTCAAGCGTGCCAGTGCCCTTGTGGAGAGTCAGCAGCCTTTTGTTCTGGGAAACTTTTACATGCTACCTCCCCAGCATACCTTTCCTTTTCTTGGCATGCTCTTTTCTGGTAAGAGTTCCTCTGTCTGGATGTGTAGAAATCTACAGGAACCGTTTATGTGAGCTTACCCTGAAGCGATGTTTATTACATCCCAGCTATGGGACTTTTGTTGCACCCCAAATGGATTTTTGCTATTGCAAGCTGTGATGACTTTTAAGTACTGGAATGACTGTATCTTCATAGGAAAATTTCTTGTTGCTCCTTCATATCAAGCTCTGTGGCCAAGAAGGACAAAGGCGTCCTGGGGTGCATCAAAACGGGAGTGGTCAGCAAATCGAGAGAGGTTCTCCTCCCCCTCTACTCTGCCCTGGTGAGACTGCATCTGGAATACCGTGTCCAGTTCTGGGCCACTCAGTTCAAGAAGGACACAGAACTGCTGGAGAGAGTCCAGCGCAGAGCCACAGAGATGATGCAGAATCTTGCATCTCCCTGATGAGGAACAGCTGAAGGAGCTGGGTCTCTTTAGCTTGGAGAAATGGAGACTTGAGGGGTGACCTCCTTAATGTTTATAAATATGTGAAGGATGGGTTTCAGGAGGATGGAGCCAGGCTTTTCTTGGTGTCATCTAATGGTAAGACAAGGGGCAATGGGTGTAAGCTGGAACATAGGAAGTTCCATATAAATATCAGAAGGAACTTCTTCACAGCGAGGTGATGGAGCATTGGAACAGGCTGCCCAGGGGGGTTGTCGAATCTCCTTCTTTGGAGAGGTTTAAAACCCACTTGGATGAGTTCTTGTGTGACTTAGTCTAGGTGATCCTGCTCTGTCAGGGGGACTGGACTGGATGATCTTTTGAGGTCACTTGCAACCCTGATGTTTCTATGATTCTGTGAAAGAAATCAGTTGTTATAGTTTAGAAAATACAGCAGCAATGGAAAATAAAGTAAGAGACTCTTTTACTACACACCTCGGACATGCAGAAGATTTATTTTTGTGATTAAAAATATAGATTAAACCTTTGATTTCTAAGCTTTCTATCCTATAAGACCTTGTGACATTAGCTTACACAGGGTGTGCCAACTACATGCAATACACACATTATAAATATCACTTTCTAAAAGCTTTCAAGATCTAAGAGTTAAGCAGAGATGGAGAACTTATTTGTGCATTTAATGGAAGGACTCACAAGTTGGGCAAGTTGTTTCTCAGAGAGCCATTCCTTAAATGTAGAGATGAAAAAATGTAGAAATGCCAAAATGAATATGATTTTAGAAACATGACTACCATGGAGTTTCTCATGAATGACAGCACTATAGGACTGACATTCCGTTTTCATAGTCTATGTGTGCTACGCTTCTATTTAGAGCCCTGAAAGAAGTTAGTAATGGAAGAAATGATCCAGAAACTATTCCCACTCCCCTACCATTCTTTTTAGGTTTAATATACCAGAGCACAGAATTAAGTGTTACAAATGAGCTGAAGTGAATAGGATTGCATAGGCAGAATGTCAAAATGTTTTTAATGATTCACTGGCTAATGTTGCATATGGAAGAGGGTTCAAACTACACTACTCAGATCCACACTCAAATTTCCCCCACGGTTTGAAAATTAGTCAACTCCAACTTGCAGTGTGCACTCACTTCCCTGTAATAGACAGAGATATATTAATTGGTAAATAACATAATTACTAAAAGCCCCTTCCCTCTTGCTATACATTGCCTTAGTCTTACAGCCCCCAGTCTCTTAATTTACACATTGGCAATTTCTTTATTTTTCACTGATTGTAGAATCTGTCTTAACATCATATGAATCCATTACCCCGTTTTGGGGCCAGTCTGACATCTGTTGAAACACCAGAAGAGGAAGAAACGTTGATGCCCTCTATACTACTAGGCAGAAGTGCAAGGAATTCGGAGACAGGACCGTAGGTCAATCTTATTCTGGACTTTAAAAAAAAATGAAGCACATGGATAGCAGTGCAGTTTGTACCCAGCATATTGAAACACATCTGTTCTTATGCAGCAAATCCATAGTAACCATTTCCCTGTCATAGTAAAAGATAGGAGAGCTGAACGTTTTTGGAAGTCAAGCAGCTGCTTTAAGGAATCTGGTGTGCACTGTGAGTCAGGGATGAAAAAAGGAGAAAAGTCAGCAGAAATAAAAGGATCTATTGCTCAGGTTTAGTTTTGCAGCAATCCCCTGCCACATACTTCCATGTCCTGGTTTGCAAAGGTTGGCCTTTCTGAAAGCAATGCTGTCTGAATGGAAATCACCTACTCACAAAATCATCTTCCAAGAAGAGATAAATGTTTGTCCTATGTGAAGGAAGATCCCACTCTGTAAACTGGAAGTCTCAAAGAGAGGTACCATATGTGTGAGGGCTTGGCTGCAGCTCCCTTTTTAGTTAGATGGCATTCAAGATATAGGACCCTGGGCAGTTATTTTCTTATACTGTTTCAGTCTGGCTCATTTTCCAGATTTCGCCTTCCAAGACTGCTCTACAAAAAACTTGAGAGAGGAGGTTTCTATTAACAGCTTCTCTATTCAGTTCAGTTAAAAGATCTATTACCATTTTGTTGAGGAATCATGTTCTGAGCAGTCTTCTGTGGCTCGATATAAGGACATACTTTTTAAAACAAAGTGTCTATGACAGATAGACTCACAGAATAGACCTTCACTACATCAGGTTACTCAGGGCCCCATCCAACCTGGTCTTCAACCCTTCCAGGAATGGGGCAGACACTACTGCCTTGTTCAACCTGCTCCACCCTCACAGGAAAGAATTTGTTCCTAATATCCAAACTACAAATCCCTTTTTCAAGTCTCTAACGCTTTCCCCTTGTCCTCTCTCTACCACCTGTGTAAAAAGCCCTACCTCAGCATTTTTGTAGCCCACTTCAGAGATTGGAAAGCTGATAGAAGGTCACTGGGAACCTCCTCTTCTCCAGGCTGAACAACCCCTACTTGCTCAGCTTCTCCTCACAGAGGAGTGATCCAGCCCTCTGATCATTGTAGTTGCTCTCTTCTGGACACTTTCCAGGAGCTCTCTGTTGTTCTTCAGTTGGGGACTCCAGAACTGGACACAGTACTCCAGGTGGGTTCTCACCAGTGCAGAGTAGAGGGGGAGAATCACCTCCCTTGACCAAATGTCACTTCTTCTTTTGATGCAGCCCAGGACACTGTTTGCTTTCTGGGCTGCAAGTGCACACTGATGGCTCCTGTTCAATTTCTGCTCTACCACCTCCAAGTCCTTCTCCTCAGGGCTGTCCTCAATCCTTTGTCCTCCCAGTCTGCATTTGTGCATGGGATTGCCTCGATCCAGGGGCAAAACCTTGCACTGGCCACAGCTGAACTTCATGCAGTTTGCACAACTCACTTCTTCAGCCTGGCAAGGTCTGTCTGGGTGGTCTCCCTTCCCTCCGTGGTGTTGACTTCACCACACAGTTTGGTGTCATCGGCAAACTGACTGAGGGGCATTCATTCTACTGTCCATGTCACCAACAAAGATGTTAAATAGCACTAGTCTGAGTGCTGATCCTTGAGGAACAGCACTCGTCACACATCTCCAATAGGATTAAACAGCAAAATATTAAAATATTTTTGTGTTTGAATAATGAGAGTGTCTTAAACTCTTCTCCTTATACCGGCTGAAGCAGTGAAGAGAATAAACAAAAAACAGGTAGATGTTAAAGCAGCAGTAAAATCTTCCATAAAAAAAACTCCAACAAACCATAAAAAAATACATGCATCAGTTTTTTTCGTACTGACAGACCCCTAATTACTTATTTACTTGAAGTAATGCTTGGTGAATAAAACCTGTGCTTCCTACTACTTCATATTTTCTAGCAAAAAGGTATCTAAGAATAACTTTCTAACTAACTAGGAATAAACTTCAGTTTTAAAGATTGCTGCATGGTTAGGTGTTGCCTTCAGTTGCAAAAACACAGGCACCATTACTATTAGGGAAACAAAGCAAGACACATCCAGAAGCTCAGAGTGAGCTCACTCAGCTTCCCAGGAAGTAGTTGCTAACATGGACTTAAACATCTGCAGATTTCTGAGCCATCTCCACAAATTCTATGTTCAAGTTTCCCATATTCCACATTTGACCTTGTCCTGAGGAAGAAAACACAGCACTTACCCATCCCTTGAACACACTAAGACACCACTACATGGGCCATTCATTCATTATATATGATTGGTAGAACTTTAAGCCATAAATCTCTGTCACAGCCCCTAATACTCCATCATTAGCTATCTACAACACCAAGATACCACTCACTACACCAAATAGTGGGTTTAAGTGTGTATAATATATCTTGGTTCATGCTTTTAACTTGTAAAGAAATATAGTGAGGGCATGCTGAAGCAAAAAAATGTATTTCTCACAGTCCTCAGCAAGAATATACTTGAATTAAGTCACAATGTGTGAGGGATAGATAGAAACTCTTCAACATAGAGTATCTTAGATTATGACCTCTGCCTTACTCAATAACCTAGAAATATCATTCATGCATTTATTCTAAAGCCAGAGATTGAAGGAGAATGACCAGTATCTGGCAGTTTAATTTAATTCCAAGTTAGGTACCTTGAAAAAATAAAACCCCCTTGCTGACTTGCAAGCTTGCAAAATTCATGTTCAAAACAGCTCTAAAAGCTTGTAAGCTCAGGGCAATTATAATTTATGCAGCAAGTTTAGCCAGAGCATCAGTGTAGCTTCTTAGATACATTAATTGTTTGGGACAAGTGAGCAAGATGAAACACTGGATCTTCTGCCATCTTCATGTGGACGAGTAGTTTCCTCAGCTTCGCAGGCTCTTGAACCAGAACATGCAGCTTATGCAGACTCTATGGACTAGGGTTTCTCTTCATGATAAATCATAATGTATTTGTGTATTTGGCATAAGACAAATGTTACTGAATACTTACTCTGCTATGAGCCCAGGAATGTTTACAAACAGCTATATGGAATGCATTTCCACAGGAAATGTGGAGAGCCAAAGCAGAAATTCTTCTAACATACGGAACTGTGTAACTCCCAGTCCTAAACTCACCTGTAGTGTGAAATCCCTGCAAAGCACATTTTCCCTCCAAGTCATACCTCAATTGAAGTATATAATTTAACATTCCCAAAGAAATAAAAACTTCTTCCAGCCCAATATTGTGTCTCAAGTTATAGCCAGTATGGAGTACTATGAAGAAATCACCCCTGGTGTATACAGTAAGTGAAAGAAAATTGGAAAACTCTTTCCTGGACAAAAAGCTATAACAATTTTCATTCAATATAATTGGCTTTTCTTTTTCATGTACATGTTTATGTTGCCATCAAAGGTAAATTTACAAGCTCTCTAGCCTGCAATAAGCTGCATCCTTCACCTTTATATTCAGTCCAGCCTTGGCAAGTTTGTTTTAGAGACTGAGCTGCTATCTCTAATCAATGAACAGAGTGTGCAAACTATTCCTGTTCATTTTCTAATCTGACCCATTAAAAGTATTTCTGCAACTTGCACAGCTGCTGAGTTTTCTCTACAGAACTGGCCATGGTCTGTTATTAAGTGTTGCATTAGAGCCGGATTTGTAAACCAATAGAGGTTAGAAACTCTTGAAAAATTTTGTGCTACCTTGTTTAGTGTGCAAATATCCTTTCCTTCACACTCTTCTTCCCCCAGATATCATTTCATGCCAAAATTCCATGATCACGTTTTACCGACAACATGACCAAAATTCTAAAACAATTTTTTTTTAAGTTTAGGAACTTGGATAATTCAATTGGCTCACTCCATAAACATTATTTGGTTTATAAAAATATTCAAAATTTCAATTATTATTAGACTGGGTTTTTTAAAATAAAATAAAATCAGAGTATGGAAATCCTTTTTCCCCTGCTCACTGCCCCTTTGCTTCAAACTTATTGAAAATTGCCACATTTTTTTTTAATGTACTCCTACATGCTTAAAGCAGGTTGTAGTTTTACACATCTGGATCTCACCTGATGGCAAATATTCTCAGGCTTTCGAATCACATTTGTGTGTTCAGGTGTAAATCCATCTTTCATCACAAGGCTTTCAGATTCCTTTTCTGCTCTGAAGACCTTCTGCTTGACGTGCAATTCACAGCAACATGTCAGATTTATATTTTAACAACCTGTGTTAGGATTTTGTGGGTTTTGATAGATTGCCTGTGAGGTGAAGAAGCACTGAATACAGAGTCATGGTACTGAAGGGACCTCCACAAAATGCCTAGGCCTTTTTCAAATTCAAATCAACTCCACCATTGCCAATAGATGGTTTTCCTGGTCTTTCTTTCTGCAAAAGAGCTGTAATCTCTGCCGCAGTAATTCCCTCCACTGTGTCAATATAATTGCTCTAAGAAAGACGGCATCCATCCTGAATTTCTAACATAAGTTGTTTTAGTAGAACAGATATACTCCCAAGTGTTGGTATTGGATTTCTTTCCAAGTACAGCTATACTCTGTGTCTTTGTAGCAGTGTCCATGGGAACATTAGCACTAAGGAACAAGCTGTAGGATGCTCCCCAAAGAGATTTCATTCATATACATCCACTTCTCTATTAAAGACTCACTAAACGGAGTGAGAACATTTCAAACAAGTAAGACTTCTGCAAAGTCACTTTGATGATGCCTTTAAGGCGTTTGATCCCGGAAAGAACTTCATGGCATTAAGAAAGCAAGCAACTTTTCAACCATGGAATCATGAGAAAATTAAACACGAGAGAATGACAAGAAGAACATGAGAAAATGTCAGGAAGTATGATGAAGACATAAATAAACAGATCTCAGAGACTAACACGTATTTATGAGGCAGTAGCTTTATATGGTTTAGGATATCATCACAGTATCACAGTATCACAGTATTACCAAGGTTGGAAGAGACCTCATAGATCATCAAGTCCAACCCGTTACCAC
>JAOXOE010000771.1:3050742-3063861 GCA_028565055.1 Phoeniculus purpureus | reverse complement strand
TCAAGTCCAACCCGTTACCACAGAGCTCAAGGCTAGACCATGGCACCAAGTGCCACGTCCAATCCTGCCTTGAACTGCTCCAGTTAGAAATAATAACATTAAGTCAGGCAGAATTGCTATGCAAAAAAATCTTGATCCTGATAAATTTTGTCTAATATCATCCATTTAAGGTGATACATAGCATGGGTAACAACAGTAGAAAAAACAGAATGAAGGTTGCAGCCATAGTGCAGTGTTTGCATGTGAAAGATGTGCCTTGAAAGTTCGATTTTCTGGCAAATCTGGTTTGTCAGTAAAATCCTGCAGCATAGACATGAGGTTATCTCATTGCAAAATGATCCAGGAGTTAGGAAACACTCAGACTGCAGGCTTTAACAGCATTAGGTCCTTATCTGTCTTTCCCAAGACTTAGTTTGCTGAGACAACAGGACAGCATGACATTCACTCTAAGGGCCAAAATAAAAACACTGCCTTAGAACATCTCTTTCTCAGAAGTACGTGGGTGCTTCTAGTCTCAGTTAAATAGTCAACCCAAATATCTAGGCACAGTTCTTTCTTCGCTGATGCTGAAAGCAATACCTGCTCTAGCTCCTCTGGGCACCCAGCTTATGCTTCTGCTGCTTCCAGCTCCTAGCCCTAGTTTTGCCCGTGCTCTCATTTCGCAGCCCAGCCATACACATTCAGCTATTCATGGTAGTACCACATGAGGCACCAGCCCTGCCATTTCAGCCCACAGATGATTAAACCTGTTCTTCAGCAGTGTTTTCCTCACTTTTTCATATTCCAAATTTCACCACTGCCAAATACAATCTCAAGCCTCACAAACACTCATGTTTCAGTGTTGTCCCTTCCCATATCCCTTCTCCATTCAACAGATTATCCTCATTTTAGTCAGATGAAAACAGAATAAGCCACACAGTCCTCAAAGCATCAAAGCCCAGACAGCCCAAATGCCCTGTGTTCTATCGCCTGTCCTGATGTCTAGAGTATCCAGCACCTCTCATTTTTCCTCTGACAGCTTTTTACAGGGGCAGCAAAGGCCAGAGAGAAACAGGGGTCTCTGATACTTCAGAATTTACTAGAGAACATCATAAAAGTGCTAAGAACATCAGTAAATGTGTCCAATGGAGAAATCAGTGGGGTTGTTACATCTTGTGGAGAGTGGTCTGCCAAGGAGCATTTCTTCACAGAGCACTGAAACATTTACTACCTCTTAGCTGATGCTTTGATTTGAACAATTAGTTCATTTGTATAAGGTCATGACTATCAAAATACATTGCAACAGGAAACACGGTACAGCACCTCCTCTTAATGCCGTATTGCTCAGCATCTTAAGGGACTCAGCTCTTTTTGTGGCTCACACAGGAGCTTGTGTCAGTACTGGTATGCAGTCTCCAATGAATTGCCTTTTTATATATGATGCTGTTTGCGCTACACAAGGTGCCTAATAGTGCACAGAAAATGGGAAAAAGATTTTTTTCCTCTGTAGTAAATAAAGTTACTTCACCAAAAAAGCAAATACTGTGGGAAAAATACTTCTGAGGCATTCAAATTTTATATTGGGCCACTCCAGGAAAAAGTATTCATAATCCCATTCTTCATATCACTTATTTTGACACTTGGTGGTGGTGGAGCTGTTGAGTTACTGAAATAAGTAGAAGCACAGAATGCTTAATTATATATAACAACTAGGAAATATAAAACACTAGCTTCCCAATTATCTTGATAGTATTAAATGTGTGGTTATGCAGCTAATCGGTGAAGCTGGTATGAGTGAGACCAGCTTAAAATGTTACAGAAGAGGCTCACTGTTTATGGTTAATACAATCCAAATAAAAATTAATGGAATGGTAAGTTGGTCCTGCAGTCCAAAAGAACTTTGTCTAAACATTTACATGTTAATGGTTTATTTCCAGCTCATTTTTCCTCTCTCCTCAGTGGGGAGTATCTGTGGACAGGCACATGCACTGCAGTATTCAACATGACACTGGAAGCTCTTTCTGTGGAAGTAATGTAATGGAATGCTTTGAGTTGGAAGGGACCTTTAAAGGTCATGTAGTCCAATCTCCTCTGCAGTGAGCAGAGATCTGCTACAAAATGTTCGAATATTACAGTGGCAGAATACTAAATGGGTTGTTTCTTCAGAAATATTTTATAGACAATAAACAAAAAGTTCACCTTTTTAAACACAACTTTTCCAAACATTTTCCCAGGCTTTTTATATAGGAAGAAGATTATTTATTCTATACTCTTTTTGCAATCTACCAAATAAGTATAATGTCTAACAGCAGAAAAAGTTCCTTTCAATAGTGATATATTTTTAATAACATACAAGAGTTTTGACTGCTCATGAATTTCCCTCATTAATTCTTATACAGTATTCCATTGGCAACAGAATTTATGTTTTGAGATACAATGAAGCTCAAAGCATTTACTGAACACTCTGTTCCTTTTTGCAGACTTGCGTTTCATGTCATGTATTGCTAATATTCTTTGCTTACTAAGGGGGGTATTGTTTATTACTCTAGTGATACAAACTGGCTTTTATTCTTAGGAAGAATAAACATCAATAAGACTTACAGATGCCAAGTGATTGTACAATTTGATAAATACATCCTGACGTGGCAACCTAAAGTTTGTCATTAACTCCCACGCAGATCTTATTTCAGAAAAATCACATCTAAAGGATTTTCTTTATTCTCCTTTGAAAATGGCATGGAAAATACTGTGGCCTTGATTTTATAGTAGGTAGAGGACTACCTTCTACAGGTAGCTGACAGCAGCCTCACAGCTATAGGCCTTGGTTTTCATGGGGGATTTTAACTACCCTGGTATTTGCTCAAAGTCCTACTCAGGCAGCCATCCACAGTCCAGGTAGTTCCTCCAGCGCATTGATGACAACTTCCTGATGCAAGTGGTGGAGAAGCCCACTAGGAGAGGAGTGCTGTTGGATCTTGTACTCACCAACAAGGAGGATCTGGCTGAAGCAGTGAAGGTTGAGGGCAGCAGTGACCATGAGATGGTGGAGTTCAGGGTCTCATGTGGTAGGAACAGAATACGTAGCTACCTAGCAGAATCACAACCCTGGACTTCAGTGGGGCCAACTTCCACCTTTTCAAGCAATTGCTAGGGGAAATTCCGTGGGGCAGGGTACTGGGTGGTAAAGGGGCTCAGGGTAGCTGATTAACTTTCAATAACCACTTTTTTCAAACCTAAGTTCAGCCTGAACTCCATACCAGGAAAGGTGATGGAACAATTTATCCTTGACGCTGTCTCTAGGCACTTTGAGGACAAGACAGTCATTAGGGACAGTCAACATGACTTCACCAAAGGGAAAGCCATGCTTGACCAACCTGATAGCCTTTTATGAGGGCATAAGCAGGCAGATAGATGATGGCAAAGCAGTGGATGTGGTCTATCTGGACTTCAGTAAAGCATTTGACACAGTCTCTCACAGCATCCTCGCAGTTAAACTGAGACAGTGTGGACTGGATGATCAGGTAGCGAGGTGTATCATGAACCGGCTGCAAGCTAGAAGCAGAGAGTAGTAGTCAGTGGGAGAGAGTCTAGTTAGAGGCCTGTTATCTAGTAGAGTCACCCAATGGGTCAGTACTGGGACCAGTCCTATTCAATCTATTAATTACTGACTTGGGTGAGGGATTAGAGAGCACTGTCAGCAAGTCTGCTGATGATACAAAGCTGGGTAGTGTGGCCGACCCCCCCATCAGACTGTGCTGTCATCCAGTGGGACCTGGACAGGCTGGAGAGCTGGCTGGGGAGAAATTGAATTAACTATAAGAAGGGCAAGTGTAGAGGCTTGCATTGGGGCAAGAACAACCCCAGGTACCAGTATAGTTTGGGGCTGACCTGCTGGAAAGCAGTGTGGGAGAAAGGGTCTTGGAGGTCCTGGTGAACAGTAGGATGACCAGCAATATGCCCTTGTGGCCAAGAGGGTAAACAGCTTCCTGGGGTGGAACAAGGCAGATTGAAATCAGTTAGCAGATTGAGAGAGGTTCTTCTCCCCCTCTACTCTGCCCTGGTGAGACCATATCTGGAATATTCTGTTCAGTTCTGGGCCCCTCAGTTCAAGAAGGACATGAAGCTGCTGGAGAGAGTCCAGTACACAGGCACAAAGATGATGAAGGGAGTGGAACATCTCCCTGATGAGGAAAGGCTGAGGGAGCTGGGTCTCTTTAGCTTGGAAAAAATGAGACTGAAGGGTGACCTCTTTAATATTTATAAATATGTGTAGGGGATGTGAGGAGGATGGAGCCGGGCTTGCTCAGTGTCTGCTAATGATAAGACAAGAGGCAACGGGTGTAAGCTGGAACATAGGAGGTTCCACATAAATATGAGCAAGAACTACTTTACGGTGAGGGTGACAGAGCACTGGAAGGGGCTGCCCAGGGACGTTGTGGAGTCTCCTTCTCCGGAGATGTTTAAAACCTGCCTGGACATGTTCGTGTGCAACTTGATCTGGGTGATCCTGCTGTGGTCAGGTGATTGAACTAGATAATTTTTTGAGGTCCCTTCCAATCCCTAATGTTCTGTGATTCTGTGATTCTGTGACTAGTGCAGACTGAGTTGTGTACAATTCCTTATATTACACTACAGGTCAAGAATATGCACATTTGTTCTACGCTTACAGAATATGACCCAATACATTTTGTAAATAAAAGATCTAACACTGCCCTTTGACAACCCTTCTCGTGATTACTCCAGCAACACCCATATCATGCTATCAAATGCAAATCACCAGGATTACAGTTTAAAATCTTAAGCATTTCTTAAATAGACTTTTCAAGCATTTAATCTGATCTATAGAAATTGTTCCTTTCTTAACTTTCCCGTATAAGCCACAGAAACTGCACAGAAAAATTGTGTCCCAATCACTTTGCTCAAGGAAATTCTAGCGAAGTTTGACGTGCAAGAAGATATTATTACCATGCACATTTAGTACGAATTGTATTCTGCAACAATCAAAGCTATTTTTGCTACAAAAAGATTAAGAGCTTGACAATTTTAATGCTCAATTATAAGACAAAAAGAAATCCATGGCCACTGATTCAAAACAGGATACCAAGTGCAAAATCTTACCTCTGCAATAGGAAACATATCAAAGGATGTTTTGTTGAAAAGAAAATGATCAGACCAACGTGTTCCTGCCAAAGGGCTACAATTTTTCCTTAAGCTTTTAGCAATTTGAGCAGTTTCAGTGCTATCTCTTTAAAATTAGAACTTAGAAAACAAATTCTGAACCTGTCAGCAGTGCCACACTTCTGCCACACTGCACTATTGTTGCAGATAATGCTTACTAAGCATTATCGTATAGAGTATTCCTTTTTATTTTTCAAAGCCCAATCTCCTTCCAGAAAAGTGAATCTTTGTTTAAAATACACGAGGGAACAAATTTTGCAAATTTAAACTTACTGGGCACTGTGTCTTATCCAACCTACACCGAAATCAGGTGCTTTAATGGAAGCACTGTCAGACCAGACAGTCCCTCTTCTCTGGCTCCCAGAAAAACCTCTGGGGTTTCGGACTCGGCCTGAAGAAAAGGAGAAACCTCCAAACACAGAGCAGAAATGTTCTGAGGGTGAAAGCTAACAATTTCTTGATCAGTTTGGGGTTTTCCCTTTTATTATTTTTTCCTTTCTTTTTCTGCCCTGGTGAGAACTCACCTGGAGTCCTGCATCCACGTCTGTACAGGAAGAACAGGGACCTGGTGGAGTGGATCCAGTCAGAGGGCTGAAGCACCTCTGCTACGAGGACAGGCTGAGGAGGCTGGGGTTGTACAGCCTGGAGAAGAGAAGGCTCTGGGGGGATCTGATCATGACCTTCCAGTACCTGAAGGGGCTACAGGAAGGCTGCAGAGGGGTTGGTTACCCAGAGTGATAGGATGAGGGGCAATGATTTTACACTAGGTAAGGGCAGAGTGGGAAGTTAGGAGGAAGTTCTTTAGCAGGAGGAGGGTTGAACCCTGGAACAGGTTGCCCAGGGAGGGACTTGAGGCTCCATCCCTGGAGATATTCAGGGTGAAGCTGGACAAGACTCTGGGCAGCCTCATCTAGTTGAGGATGTTCCTGCTCACTGCAGGAGTGTTGTATTAGATGATCTTTGCAGGTCCATTCCCACCTGGGCCATTCCAGGATTCTATGATTTTGAGGAGCAGGTTAAAACATGATCTGGAAAGGTTTCATAAGAAACCAACCCAGATACAACTGATAGTGGCTAGTGCTAGTGACCAACATTGATGGCCCATGGAAGGCCACAGAAGAGAAAATGCACAGTAATACAACCCCCAGATACCCATCTAGAAGCCAGGAGTCTGCAGTTCAGTCTCCTTGAACCAGAAATAATGTGTTCAAAGGAACAAAATAAGATGGGTCTGTCCAATCCATTTTGAATCCCATGTAAAATTCAAGCATTCATGAAGTGTAGGGCAAGAATTGTAAACTCTGAAAGTTTAAGAGCAGAAAATTAAATAGCTGAAGTATCAGAAATATGACCTCTAATGCTAAATTTAAATGTCCACATTCTCCTCATAAGGTTTCTTTAAAAATGCAGCAATTTGATGACTGAAGCATACCGTTTTATTCTCATTGCCTATGTTGTTCAGCCTGCTTGACCCAACCTACAAAATCTACTCAAAATATCTGTATGCATTTACATATAAAAAGTTGAGGAAAAGCTAATGCAAGAAAATAGAAATGACCTCAGGTGGTACAGCTAATTCCCAACCTGCAGCTGTAAAAACTGATTGATTTTTTTTTTGGTAGAGCTTTTTTTTCTATCAAAGAGATTGAATTCCGTTCTGAACTTTTTCTACTGCTGTGTGAAAGAACAACAGAACGAATAAAGTTATAACTCCTACAGTCTTTGCCCACTATCAATTTATTTTGCCATTTCTGCAAAAAACAGAACATTTATGCCAGTTCCTTCTTATTTCAATGTCTTCAATTTCTAGCCATCTTCTGTTCTTCCCCTACTAACAATATTGTCATCTTCTTAGCCCATTCTCTAATTACCAGCCAAGCAAGTGTTGCATGTCTTATAGATCATGTCAAGCTACATACATACACTGATCATTTGGACGTACCTATTTGCTCATTAAGTTGTGGAGAGTGCTCCAAGTCCTTTAAAGTATTTAAAGGCATTAAAATACAAATAAAAATAATGATGCCTCCAAGGAGGTACTTCTGAGTGAGGGAGGTACTAGAGAGAATCACCAGATGCCTGATATTGATACAGGTGGCCTTTGTCCTTATCTTTACCTCTGATGGAGTACTGAAGTCCACCAGTTTCTTTCACATACCCCATCAAACTTCTTACTAAAATGAACAGAAGCAAGCGAGACATTCAGCAGGGGAAAATCTTCAACCTAGAAATGCCAACTTCAGGTGTCAGACTCATCTCTTGCCTTCAGGCAAGCTGCCTGAAACTCAACTTAAGGGACCATAGGTATCCAGCTTAGAAGAATGGTGAGGCACTGGAACAGGTTGACTGGTGTTATGCTTTCAAAGATAAACAGAATCTGCATGTTTAATTTGCGTGTTTTCTGCAGAAAATTTAAAGTTTGGGTTTAAAATGTTGAAAAGTGTCTGCCCCCCCTTCCTTCTCCCACCTTGGTGACTTTCACCTTCTACTTTTCTTCTTTCCATCTTGGACTGTTCAGAGATGCATTGCTGCTGCTGAGAGAAAATGTTATCACTTCTGAAAATCTTATCACTCCTCAAGTTGAAGAAAATTTATGGTAAGTGGGAAGATTCACCTGGATCTGGAGAGACTGTGAGAATTCTGAACTTTGAAGATTTATGAGGATCAAGACTGAAGTCAGATGACTGCCATGATTTTGAGACAAGCAGGAACTGTTTATTATCACAGAATCACAGAATGATTGAGAGTGGAAAAGCCCTCTGAGCTCATTCAGCTCCGTCCTGGGTCCCGCACATTGCTGGGGCCATGCGGCCGTCATCTTAGAACACTGATCAGCAGGAAAAGAGACTGTTTGCCATTTCTGCTGCTGAGGAAAAGTGGGGATGCTCAAGTATTGGGGAGAATTCCTTCATGCTTAGCTGAAGAAAGCAGGACTCAAGGACCCTTAAACCTTGGGCATGAAAGAAAGAGACTGGGTTTCAAAGCATGTCTCCTGCATCAAGGGATACAGTTCAGGTGCTAAAGAATCAGGCCTGCCCGATGAGCGTTGAGCTAGAGAAGCTACACTGAAGAATTGAAGAATTCACCAGTCTGGACAGCTGAGGGTACCAGTGTCTGCAGACAGGGGTGACACATGAATAATAGAGACAGTGGTGGTACCTATCTCTACTCAATTGACATGGGCTTTTCCCAGGTATCTAATATAAAAAAACCCAAGGACTGATATGATAGTCATCTCCCATTGTATTTTTCTCAGAATATGTGATGGCATTTCTGACACAGTTTCTAGTTTGTGTGCACTAACCTGCTTAACCTTTTCTTCTTTTCTGTATACAGTTACAGAGTTAATAAACCCTTTTCCATTTTCGCTAAGCTATTCATTGTCTGGCAAATTTATGAACCATACGGATCTTTCCAAGTACTTTAATATGGCCTGCAAAGTCCACAGAGCATTGTAATCTAGACCTGGCCTGTGAGCCAGCTGAGGTCTCTCTAGTCTGCAACTTTACAGTAACACAAGCATGTTGGAACTGAAAAGAGGATCAGGGTGTTTTTCAACCAGATGAGCACCTCGGAGAGCAGCGCATAGAATATCATGGCATCATCTCTGTGCAGCTCCAGGGCCCCAGTGAGGCTCTAAAAGGACTTCCCAAATGAGCCCTACTGTCTAGCTTCCCTGATTCTCTGGAGAAGAGTGAGAGGCAGATATTCTGTGCTGTACAGGAGCTCATCGTCTTTCTTCATGCAGCTTTACAGTGGAACAACTGACAAGCAAATCAGCAGAATCTGTACCATGCAATAATATAATCTCTTCAGGAACAAGCATTTCCCCCAACCCCCCTTGAACGACACAATTATTAATTGCCACTGGTACTTCTCTAAATTAACAGACTATTAATAGATTGCTACTGAAGATTGGAAAAGCTTTGAAAGGAATCCCTGTGCCTCCTGGCTCTTTAAATAGTCAGCAATCACACTTCAATAACCTAAATTCATTACTTCTCCTGTATTCTCAGCAGATATAAGCCCATAGTGTTGCTCAATGTACAGGCCTGTTCTCCTGCTAGAACACAGGAGGAACCCACAGAACATTGTCTTTTCCCTTGTATAGGAGTGAATGACCACTGAACATGAACCGAAAACACAGGTGTATTTTCAGTCAGATTGATCATCGAGCTACCCTGACCTATTTCAGAATCATCCACGCACTAAAGCAACATGAATGATGGGATAGGAGTAACAGCCAGTGAAAAGCTGTACTGGTTTGCCCTTTCCACATGAGCATGCATTTAACCTGGCACAAGCTAACTGGCATGTACACCTGAAACACAGCAAAAACTTTCTAGATCTACCAATGCCATATTTCTACTTCTCTAAGTACATAAGCAACATGATTCAACCTTTCCACTCCCTGCTCATAAAGCTAACACTAAAAGTAAGGCAGAAGTAAATGAAGCCATCTGACTTCATCAGCCCTTGATTTCATAGCATATGTCAGAGAAAAGTAGGTTAGATCTAACAACAGGCCGTTTTGGTGTTCTGTGGGTTTTTTCCAAGAGGTCTCAGGAGATGTCATTTGGAGGTGGTTAAAGCAATAAAATGTTTCTCCATGGGCAAAGTAGGTTTTCACGAGGAGGTGCTGCAAAAAGAACAAAGGCAGACTATTTGCTGAATCACCACAGTCTATCCACTATACTCAAACAGGTTTAATTCTCCTGAATTTGCAGTATCCATCAAAGAACAATAGTGCTGCTGAGACAAATTTTAACCAGCACTATAGCAATCAAGTAAAAGCAGCTCCACTGCAAACTACCTCTTCCAGATTATATCTACTGCTATCATTCAGCATCTAATAAACTTATTGGCATGCAGTAGTAGTGGTGACATTCATCTGCTGAAAGTCATCACAGGGGTCTTTCTGCTGACAGACACAGAATGATTAATTCCATGATAATCACTGTGGGGAACCACTTGAGTGATATATCAATCAAGAGAACAATCCTTGGCTGGCATTTTTAAGAAGATAAAAATAAATACAAATAACAAGTGTGGTCAGGAAAACAATTGTGATGGGGAACGTAGAAAACAGAGAGACTAAAGGGAGAGAGATCTGCCATTACTCACAAACAGGTAACACTTTATGTGTCATTTACTCAATGCTCTCTGCAAAGCAAGCGATCTCACGAGTTTCTATCCAGCCCAACAAACTTAAGCCACTCTTCCTACAGATTTTACACTTGGGACAAAAGCCAGGAGTGGCAAAACCATGAAGTTTATTCGGCCAACCTTCTGGATTAGGAAGAGTGTCTGTATTAGAATATTTAAAGACATATTTGACCTCCTTCTGGCTATATATAATTTTTGTGATTGTTTTTTAATACTTTTTTTAAGAGGATCATATTGGTAATTAATTATCTCCTCCTTACTGAGAGAAGGAAAAAGCTGGAGAACACATTGCAAAGTTTCCCATTTGGGAAAACAATCAATTCTACTTCTTTGCAGCTCATAAAGGTCTCAATCTTGCAATTGTAGAATTGTACCACCACGATGCCTATTCTCAGCTTGCACTCTTTACTGGATGTCATCACTACCTGTGCCCAGCCACATCCACATAGACAGGCAGTAGTCAGTGCTTGAATCCATGCTGGAATCAGACCTGATGTGCAGACACACTTAGTCTGACTTTAACTAAGTTGGATAATGGCGGCATGAAGTTCAGCCTAGTCTTTATAAGGATGTTCAGGACTTAAATGCAGATTCATTGTTCCAGCATGAAACATCTGAGCAGAATACCTAATTTAGGAGAGTAATCATTTTGTACTCCCTCAATAGTAAATGCAGAGAGGCAGACACCTCCAGAAAATTAGCAGATTGGAGACTGAGTCATACTCTGGGGGTGTTCGTCTCTCCAGTGACATAAAGGAAGCTGAAAGTTTCACTCCTAACTGGTATGGCAATGGAATCACAGAATCATAGAATACTTGAGATTGGAAGAGTCCTCCAAGACTATCAGGTCCAGTTGTCAATCCAATGCCACCATGTCCACTGAACTATGTTTTCAAGTGCCAGATCTATACGGTTTTTATCACCTCTAGGGTTGTGGTGACTCCACCACTTCTCTGGAGAGCCTGTTCAAATAACTGACTACTCTTTCAGTGAAATTTTGTTTCCTGATGTCCAGACTGAGCCTCCTCTCGCATGACTTGAGACCATTTCCTCTCATCTTATTGCTAGTGACTTGGGAGAAGAGCCTGACTCCTATCTCTCTACAACCTCCTTTCTGGTAGTTGTAAAGGGCAATAAGATCTCCACTGAGCCTCCTGTGCTCCAGACCAAACAACCCTAGTTCCTTCAGACACTCCTTATAAGAACTGTTCAGGCCCTTCACTAGCCTTATTGCCCTTCTTTGGCCACAGCCTAGCACCTCAATGTCCTTGAATTGAGACGCCAAAAATTGAACAAAATATTCCAAGTGAGGCATCATCAGTGCTGAGTACAGGGAGATGATGATTTCTCTAGTTCTGCTGCCACACTATTTCTGATGCAGGCCAGAATGCTGTTTGCTTTCTTGGCTACCAGGGCACACTGCTGGCTCCTGTTCAGCTGGTTATCAATCAATGCTCCCAGGTTCTTGCCATCAAGCCATTCACCAGTGTAGAACCCAGTACTTGCCTTTGTTAAGCCTCACACAATCGACCTTGGCTCATGATCTAGCCTGTACAGGTCCTTCTGCAGAACTTTCCTACTCTCAAGAAGATTAATACACATCCCCACTGAGTGCTACGCCTTACAAAATTGCACCAAAATAAATTGAAGTAGCCACCAGAGCACATTATTCCTACTGTAACCCCAAAACCCAGCTGTAGCCGGACTAATATTTTATTCTTTCACAGACTTTAGCACAATAGACTAAAGAACAAGCCCCATAGGAGAACAAAATTGGTACTCTTCTTAACTATCTTTAGTCAGTACCAAAAGCAATATTTTCTTTTCTAGAAGGCAAACTTCAGATAACACTGTGTTTGATGTGTCTCTTGCGCATTTTCCACCTTCTCCCCAGTCATTGTTCAGAAGTGTGTGGGCATGTCCAGTAGCCTGTACCTGCCAGGTATGTACCTGCACACAACAGTGTTTCATAACATTTTGAAAAAAAATCCTTTTGTACAACACAGCTGGCAGCTCACCACAGAAGAAAATCCACTTCTTTACAGAAGTGCTCCTGTTTCTTACTTAAATGAGCAGACAGTCATGGAAGTAGTGCAAATATAAATCACATATAATTAATAATGCATCACAAATAATTGGTGATGCAGTAAAACCGTAGCAGAAGTCCAGGGGGATCTGAGGTTCTGCTAACAAAGCAATATCTTTTGTGATTAAGCAAGTCAGAATTAATGACTTCAAGCCTGAAATAGAAATGCGGTCAGCTGGCATTAAGAAAAGCTTGATCTTCTTGTTTGGATAACCGCAAATGCTCTATAAAAAACATCAATAGTATGAAACTTTGAAATGTGGTTCAGTAGACAAAACAAAGTCTAAAATTTCTATGAATTCTACAGAAAATTTCATACATTATACTCAGAACAGATTCCAGGCTAGTGCTAGACTTCCATTCACAGAAAAGAGTCTATTCTAATGTAATGGTTTGACAATTTTGGTGATGTTTGTCTTGGAAACTGCAAGTCGAAAGTGCAAACATAATTTATGCATCTATGAATGGAAGGAGTTTGGGCTGACAGAAGACGTTTGGAAAGACAGGAGAATAATGAAGAGGTACAATCAGCATGGCTTCACCAAGGGCAAATCCCACCTGACCAACCTGGTGGTCTTCTACAAACAGGTCACAACATTAATGGATGAGGGGCGAGCGGCTGATGTCATTTAGCTGGACCTGAGCAAAGCCTTTGATACTGTCCTGCACCACATTCTGGTCTCCAAGCTGGTGAAACATGGGTTTGATGG
>JAOXOE010000771.1:3032040-3050642 GCA_028565055.1 Phoeniculus purpureus | reverse complement strand
GACCTCATCACTCTCTACAACTACCTGAAAGGATGTTGTGGAGAGGTTGGTGCTGGTCTCTTCTCACAAGCAGTTAGAGATAGAACAATAGGGAATGGGTTCAAGCAAAAACAGGGTAGGTTTAGACTTGATATTGAGAAGAATTTTTTCACAGAAAGGGTGGTCAAGCACTGGAATGGGCTTCCCAGGGAGGTAGTTGAGTAGCCATTTATGGCTGTGTTTAAAGATCTTTTGAATGAGGTGTTGAGGGATGTGATTTAGGGGTGAACTTATAAGGTAGGTTAGATGGTTGGACTTGATGATCCCAGGGGTCTTTTCCAACCAGTGTGATTCTGTGTGTGAGTAGATTCTTTTAATTACTCCCACATACAGTAATTTTACCACGTCTGTGAACTGCTCATGCATCAGATTACGTAAACTTTCCTTCATCAAGTGAAAATGTCGTTTTGAAAGATGCTGATAGCCTTTTCTGGACATGTTCAGAGCCACTTTACTAAAGATAATTTTATGTAATGGCCCTTAAAGATCAATTTATATTGAAATAGATTGAAATGGAGTTTTTATTCTTGCAGTATGAGCAGCTTTCTATTCAGTGGAGAATGATAAGTAACCTGCCATTCGACTTTTCTGATCTGACTTGAGACTTCTTTGTCTATTCCAGTGGAAGGCAGATTTATTCTATCCTGCTGCTCATCACAGTATTTTTATTTTGGCCATCTGCGCTTGAAGTATTGAAACAGATTTCTAAACATGGTTTCAATAAATTCGAAGTTTGATGACCTGTGACAGTAGAGATAGCAGATACATTCAACTTTGTCATGGGATTCCTGAACTATTAACATTTTCTTTCCTTGGAATGCAAATTTGTCCTCCAGTGGTACAATGGATGCTGCTAAACTTCTAAACCTTCTAGTTTACTGTAATATAAATTCCTTTTATTTGGAGATTATACAAAAGACCCTTCTATAAATCGTAGCTCTTTTGAACAAATAGGAAAAAACACCCTAACCTGATCATATTTAGCTGAGAATAAAAGCACAAAGGTGGGGTAACACAAAGTTACTCCATACATCATTTCTTAGATTTAAGATCATATTGCAGACAGATTATGGGGTGGAAAAATGTAATAGATCTAATTCATAGAAGTTTTTCATTTTAAGTAAGTTGTAAAGAAATGTCTTTAAAGGTGCCTTCAAGAAGACAAGGCTTGCTCTCAAACCAGTAGTTTTGTGAAAATGCTGTGACACTTTAGAAGTTAGTTTCATATATGTTGGAATACAAGCAAATGGTCCATCTTCTTCAATTTCTATTTATTTCTATTAGTCATAGCTAACCTCAGAATTGTTTTCTGATTCCTTTGTAGCATTGAACAATCTAGCTAAGTTTAATGAATGGAAGTTTTTGGGTTCTTGAAAACTGAACATAAAAAACTAACTAGAAGAGTGTTTTGGCAGCAATCTTTTTCAAATCAACATATCTAGAGAAGAAAAAACTATTTTACAGTCACCAAGTGCAACATTATACATTATTACAGAATTGCATAAGATCTCTGATATACTGTTGAACTATAATTGTCAAAAGAGAATTTCATTTACGCTTATTGGAGGGCACGTAGAACCTATTTGATACGGATTATTGAATATTTTTATTGCAATAATTTTTGATGCACTGTATCTTTCTTCATTTCACACGTACAAGCTTCCAGAAGCAAAGCTCACTGTGATCCCATGCCAAAGACTTGTGACATCTTTCGTCGATCTTTCTTTTTTTCTTTCCATACCATTTTCCAGGGATGGGCCATCTGCCGCTTCTCTGGGCAACTTGTTCCAAAAGAGTCTTCCACATATATAGTTCAAATCTCCCCTGTTTTAGTTTAAAACAATCACCCCTTGTCCTGTTGCAACAGGCCCTTCTAAAAAGGTTGCCTCCTTCTTTCTTATTTGCCCCACTAAACACTGAAAGGCTAAAATAAGGGCTCCCTGGAGCCTTCCCTTCTCCAGGCTGAACAACTCTATCTCAGCCTTTCCTTACAGCAGTTTCTCCATTTTTCTGATCAGTTTTGTGGCCCTCCTCTAGACCTGCTCCAACAGTTTCATGTCCTTCTTTGTGCTGAGGTCTTAGGAGAAGTGGCTGAGGGAGCTGAAGATGTTCAGCCTGGAGGGGCAGAGGCTGAGGGGAGACCTGACTGCTCTCTGCAACTACCTGAAGGGAGCTTCTAGTGAGGTGGGTGTTGGCCTCTTCTCCTTAGTGACTAGTGATAGGACAAGAGGAAATGGGGTCAAGTTGTTCAGGGGAGGTTCAGACCCTGGATATTAGGGAAAATTTCTTCCCAGAAAGAGTGGTGAGGCGTTTAAACGGGCTGCCCAGGGAGGGGATGGGAGGCACCGTCCCTGATTATGTTCGAAAAACAGGCAGACACGGTGTTTGAGGAGATGTTTAGCGATTAGAGGTTGTAGGGTGGATGGTTGGACTTGATGATCTTGAAGGTCTTTTCCAACCTTGATGATTCTGTGGTCCTATGACTCCAGAGCCAGACTTCAGGTGGGGTCTCACCAGAGCAGAGTAGATAAATCAAAAGACAGCAGCAAGTGTAGGTGGCAATTTGCAGAATGCGGAATGGCTAGTGAAGGAAAATCAGTATTTATATTATTATGGTGGTGTTTAAACAATGATCTGAGGCCCTCTGAAATGTGCCTTTCCATGTCAGGGAGGAGGAACCCTGTCAAGTAGAACTTGCTGTGTGATAGGGCACAGGCTTGTCTGGCCTCTCCATGTGTGGGAGCAGCAGGCTTGGGAAAAACCGCACACTGGACATGGGACCTTGTTTAATTGAGTCATTTTGTGGTTCCTGGATTTCATGTTCCACAAATGTGCCAGTGTTTCTTCTTGGAAACTCTTAGCAGGTGGTGGAAATTGCAAAGAGCAAACCAGCACTTGTTTTCTCAAGATGGGTTGAAAAAACCTGCTGGGTCATCTCAGACATGAGATGTTTCCTCAGAGATCAAAACCCAACTGTGCCAGAACAACCATGTTAGAAACTGCCTACATTAGCAAAGATTGAATTCTCAGCTAATTGTAGTCTCATCTGTTGCAAAGACTTCTGCACAGTGTTAATTGTTCTCAGTGTGATTAATGATGAAACTCAAACCCCCTCAGTTAGGAGCTGATAAGTTTTCAACAGGCTTCCAGAAACACAAATGAAGACCTGGACGAGGTTTTATTTGCAGTGTTATGACTTCAAGAAAAAAGCTTATGGTCCTTTCTGATGTATCACACTTGGTTTGGTTTTCCTCTTTATGCATTAGAAACCTCCTATTGTCTGTTAAAAACCTGTTACAGAAAAACCTGTTGTGTGTTTCTATCCTGATGACAGTTCAAGACAGGGAAACTTTGACACTGGCTAAAACCACTTCTATAAAACAGGTTTTGCACTAGTCGACAAACACCGGTATTGGTTGAAAAGTGTCCAAATCGCCGCAAGGTTGAGTTGTGGCTCTTGGAGTCACACAACCTCTGCTGTTTGGAAAGCTGCTGAAAACAGATGTTGGTTTCAAAGGGTTTCCATGAGTGTTTCAGAGGATGTTTTTTCATTTGATGCACACTTCAAGTTATAAAAAAAAATAAATAAAACCCAATAAATTTGAATGTGGTATCAGAAAGATGGTCTGGAAACTTGTGTTCATTTTCCTGGATAGTGCAAAGGAATGGGATGAAGAAATAGCTGCTGCATGGATGAACCCTCTTTAGTCGTCTCCTTTTTCTCTATGTATGCTGGCAAAATACGACAGAATGTTTCACTGTCATTAAAATCCAGTAATTTATAGTTTTATGCAGAGAGTGTGGCGTAAGTAAAACAAAAAGAAAAGAGTAAAAACCAGCTTCTGGACCTCTTTTAAAGATATTTCAGCTGGAAGGTTTGTTTCTCTGTATTTGTTACTCTAACCTGGAAAGAAGTTAGAATTATCCCAACTGAAAAACTTTCATCTATTTCTGAATGACTGGTTTATAAAACAAAGAGATCAGGGTTTCTTAATGGTGATTTGCTTAATGCAAAGCAGGAACTGCCATGGCCTTCATCATTGTGAGTACTAGTGTAATGGTGCCTTTCCTCTCCAAGAAATGATGGGGAGGGAAGAAAGACTCAGCAAAACCAGAGAACCAGCCAGAAGCGTGGCACAGACACTGAGACTTTCAGGCAAATGGTCTGAGCTGCACGTTCTTGCCACGTGAATGTTCAGTGTAGTTGGATAAGATGAGGCTGTGACGTGTAGGAGACCTCACAGGAGCAAGTGAAATGGTAGATGGCAAGCTCCTCTGTGTTGAAGGGCAGAACGAGGTACCAGTGGGATTCTGTTCAATATTATCCTGTGGAAGTTCCCATCTGTCAGGTTCAAAGAAAAACCAAAGACTCACCTTCACAGTGAAAATTGTTCGACACCTTACCCAAGAGCTGCAGGTGACATTCTTTTATTGCATTTATGTGCCTGGTCTTGCTCTGCCCAGCGTGAGCGTGGATCAAAAGAAAAGATGCAAAACCCTTACCTGCAGGGAAACATGATACCCACAGCAACCCCTGATGTCCCATTGCTTCCACAGTCACTGCGCTGGGAAGAGACGTTTTTTGAATAATGCTAATGCTGAGATTAAAACATTGGACAGAGGCTGAGAAATTGTGAGTTGATTTTCTGGCTCTGTCAATAAATGGCCTATGGGAGTTAGTTAAATCATTTAATCTCTGTGCCTCATGTCCTTAGAATCTGACAGACTCTCATAGGGCTGTTGTGAGTCATTAATGAGTCATTCACATTCTGCAGTGATGGTTACCATCTACACAGGGAGATTTAGGCTTTCTATCTGCTTGGAAGCACTTGTTTGCTCCTGAAGTGTTAGTCACAAATCATCACTAAGGCAAAAATGCTTTCATTCAGCAAAATGTGACTAATGTTGTTTTCACATCTGTATCTACAGTAATACAGATGGAAATGGTTTTCCATTTAAAATGCACTGATTTTTTCTTTTATTGCTGCGATAAAGTCTGGCACGCAGTCCCTTTGACACCAGAGCAAGGACTCGGACAGGTGGGTCTGTTTTGGTCCTGTGGGCTCAGTAAGAATGAAATCGGAAAGCTCCCAAATAATTATCTGGAGGTGTCTATTAGTGAAGAGCATTTAATCTTGAAAGACCTTTTTTGCTGGCTGTACAGCAGGGTTCAGATAGACTTCAACTGAAGGTGGCTGCACACTTGAGTGAAGAAAGTCGTGCTGGTTTTGGCTGAGGTCGAGGTAATTGTCTTCACAGTATAACTCGTATGGGGATCTGTTTTGTATTTGTGCTGAAAAGTGTTGCTATCACAGGGATATTTCAGTTACTGGTGAATGGTGCTCACGTAGACACAAGGTCTTTTCTGCTCCTAACACCACCCCAAGAGCAAGTAGGCTTGGGGTTGCACAAGAGCCTGGGAGGCGACACAGCCAGGGCATCTGACCCCAAAATTACCAACAGGATATTCCATTCCATATGCCATCAGCACAGATATAAATGTGAGTGGAAGGAAGGAAGGGGAGGGAGCATTAATTGATGGCATTTGTCCTCTGGAGAAGCTATTACACGTCTTGGAGCCCTGCTTCCGAGGACAGCAGCTAAACACCTTCTGCTGATAGGAAGTATTTGAATTTGCTTCAGCTTTTTCTCTTTTATTAAACTGCTGTTGTTTTTGCCCCCTAGACTATTGTTATACTTTTCTCTCCCTTGTCTGTCTAAGGGGGAATGATAGAGTGGCTTTGTTGGACACGTGGCCTCAAGTATCCCGAGTCCTACAGCAGCCTTGTGCTGTCATCTAGTGTGCTTCTGAAAATGATCCTGCCCCCAAAATTTGGCCCGTAATTGAGACAGTGATAGGTAAGAATAAGTGCACTTTATTTTGAATCACAAGCCAGACTGAAAAAAGGAAATGTTCAGTGGAGGCTAATACCATGCTTGAAAGAGCATTAATGAAAGAAAATAAGAAACAGACTATGCTAGACAATTTCTGACTAAAATAAAGTAACCTCCAAAACAAATACTCTTCTTTTATTTTGTTCTCAGGTTTGGAGCTCCTGTAGTGTAATAATTACTTCGATGATTTCTGAAGGGGATTCTATTTTGCTCTGAAAATGTTTACCGCTCCATCAGATCTAATTATTCATGGCTTTTTCTTCAGCAGTTTTTCAAAGACATTGAGCACGACAACATTTATCTTTTCAAGATAGAGAAAGAGGAGATAAAAATTGTGAGGTATCTGTCCTACTGGAATAAGGACTCCTACATTCCAGATAAATTAATATATTTAAATAGGTCATGATGACTAATAAGGAAAAGCATGTACTTCATAGCCTTGAAATAGACAATTTTGGTCTCTTATTACAATTTATTATTTATTTTAATTAGTCTTAATTGCTGTGACAATTTGCATTTTAATAGATACTCAGATGATTAAGAAGAAAACTTTCCCAGAAGCATGATCACAGTATTTCTAGAGCACTGAAATTCATCCCAGCTGCGAGCCTTTGCCCAGCGCTGTGTGCACAGCCCTGCTGCGATTAGCATTTGGCTTCAGCACCAAGGTTATAGCTACAGCTGCAGTAAGCTCTTCACCCCTTCTGGCAAATCATCACTAGGCGCTGTTTTCCCAGAACACTCGCTTCCCTGCAGGTACAGAAGAGTTAGCATAGAGATAACATGCATATAAAGCCAGTTCAAGGCTTTTGTTAATACAGCAAAGCGGCATTCAAGTGTGTATTTAGTGTGAGGCAAGTCTTTTCTGAACTGCCTTTAGAGCTTCTCTGTTGGCTATTCTCACCCCCAAGTAATTGTACAGTAAATCTTACTCTATGCATGAGAGCCAGAGGATAGGAATCAGTTGCATTGGAAGTGAAGAAGCTGTAGCTCTTTAACTAGTAGCTTTGGGGTTGCTTGCGAGCTGACTACATATATGCCATGGTGGTGGAGGGCACAATCTGAGCCTGTGTCAAAGCTTCGCTAAGGTGCACGGTTTGCCAAGCAGCCAGGTAGATCATGTCTCCTAATGAAGTTTTTACCGCCAGTTGATGTAAGACTAAGCTCATTTCCAGCTAATCTGGGCATCCCTTACACTGGAGAGCAGCCTCCAGCCAAGGGGATCTTTAGCCCCCTCCCCAAGACACCATGGGTCAACAAGAAGAATGCATCATGCCTGGACAGGCACAAAATGCAGACTTCTGCCAATAGGTGCATGATGTTAACAAGGAGCCACGTACAAAAGGTAGAAATTACTTCTGTAAAATTGTGTGGGGTTGTGTGGAAGTTTTTGTTAGAGTATTGATGAAAGTTTTGCAATTCGCAACATTTATTAATTAGTTTGCCATTCATTTTGACTTAACAGAGCTGAGATAGGAATTTTCATTGCAGTTCAGTCTACTTCAAGGGGGAGAATGAAGAAAAGCCGGCTATGTCTCTTCATGACCTCGTCTGCCACCTTTTCTCTCAGTACAGACCAAGAAAATACTTTTTTTGAAGATGTCTTTGCTTTTCTAATTGCCCTTACAGAATGAAGCATCATTTCAATGACTATATTCTTATAATGTCCAGAATTGGATACTCCGGAATGTTGTTAATATAATTACAGAAGTCAAATTATGAGAGCTCAGGTCTTTACCCTCATATCTTCTGTCATTTCCCTTGTCCATATTAAAAAAAATCTGACTTTAAAAAATTATAAACATAGTTTCACTCTTCTCCACTGTCTGCATTGTTCTATACTGAGAATCCTCATGGTTCTTTTCTGTCCCTTCGTGCTGCTCCTCTGAGTAGTTCAGTTGGAATGAGGGTCTACACCCTGGCTTTGGGACATCTCTTCCAACAAGTAACTGAAACACTAAGAGAATCAATCACAGCTCGTCTTTCCCTGGGAAGAGTGTATGGGAAAGGAAGGTGATGCTGGTGTGAGTTGTGCTGCTGACTCCAGTGAGTCCAGGAGCTGCTCCCATGCAGCTTCCTTTCTCTCCCTCGCTGGCAGGTTCCAGTGCTGGGCTGGAGGTCAAACCAGGGCTGCTAAAAGCTGCTCAGCTACCTCATGCATCAAATCACGGGTTCAGAATGTGACCTACATTTCTCTGAAATTATTTATAAAACTCTTAATAACTCTGAAGCACAATATTAATATCCTTCTTTAAAGAAAACCCAGTAAGATGTAATATTAGTATTGAAGGGGTTTTTTTCTCTTTCTCAACAGCACCTTGCTGTTATCAGCAAAGCTCTTGCTAATGCCCATGGATATGTTTGGGAAGGCTTAATGATTTTATTTTGTCTTTATTCTGCTCTGTGGTTGCATTCATGTGGCTGTGCTACCCAGGAGCCAGAGGCACATCACCCTGCTTGTGCCCAGAGGGGAACAAAAGGCTCTCATAGGGTGAGTTCACCCATCTCCAGCAATAGCTTGTTCCCTTGCTTAGAGGCTCTCTCTGCAGCCAAACTCTAAATAGCTCCCAAACTCTTTCTTCTTGGAGATGAGGAAGGGATCTATCAATGCCAGCAGAACTTTTAGAGGGAGCTACATGAACTGGTCTTGGACTGCTACGCTGTGGGGACCTTATACAAATATCTACAAGGCAAATGGTATTTTAAGCATGTGAAAATACATCCAGCTTTATAATTGCAAGAAAAATTTACTAAGAACGTTGTACAACACTTCATGTGGTCCAACTGAATGTTTTTTAGAAAACTTGGTTAAATGATCACTGTTCTAGTGGGATTTGGACAAGATGACCTAATAGATCTTTTCATTTTTCACCTCCAAAACCCTGTACAGACTATTTTTTATGTTGGTGTTCAGTGGAGAATATCTGGAAAAGAGATTGGTTATAAGCATTTTTTGGTTGGTTTGACAAATACTTAGTCTTTTTATAAAATAATCTTGGATAATAAGAGGCCTCAGATTACTTATAAGCAAACTAATCAGGCTGCCAATACAAGACACATGCTTAAACAGTCTCTTCTAAGCATGGGCATGACTTGCTATTTTTAATCACAGAATCACAGAACATTAGGGATTGGAAGGGACCTCAAAAGATCATCTTCCCCACTGCAGCAGGATCAACTACACCAAGTTGCACAGGAACATATCCAGGCAGGTTTTAGACGTCTTCAGAGAAGGAGACTCCACAATCCCCGTGGGCAGCCCATTCCAATGCTCCTCACTGGGAAGAAGTTCTTTCTGATATTTATATGGAACCTCCTATGTTCCTGCTTACACCGATTGCCCCTTGTCCTATCACTAGATGACACTGACAAGAGCCTGGCTCCATCTTCCTGACACCCACCCTTCACATATTTATAGACATTAACGAGATCACCCCTCAGTCTCCTCTTCATCAAGCTAAAGAGACCCAGCTCCGTCAGCCTTTCCTCATAATGGAGCTGTTCCACTCCCTTCATCATCTTCGTGGCTCTGCATTGGACTCCGTCCAGCAGTTCTGTGTCCTTCTTGAACTGAGGGGCCCAGAACTGGACACAATATTCCAGATGCGGTCTCACTGGGGCAGAGTAGAGAGGGAAGTGAACCACTCTTTATCAGCTAACCACCCTCCTTCTGATCCACCACAGGATGCCATTGGGCTTCTTGGCCAAAAGGGCACACACATGATAAATAATAAAGCATAAATAATCTTTCAATTAAATTTTCTTCAGATGTGAATTTGTCAATGCTTATTTCATCCTCACAAAAATCTGTTTTATTTCGGATCGTCACTATTCTTCATGGCATTTCCCATCCCTCTCTCTTTTTTTCTTTCTTTCTTCTGCTAAGCAGAATGCACCAGGAAGCACTGGCATTTTCAACCCCAATTGTATCTTTCTTGAGAGATATTAAAATAAGACAATTCTACTTTCAGATAACCTGTTATTATTGTGGTGGATCTCCCTGTACAGAATATTTCATCAAAATTAACCACCGCGTCTTTTTTTGGCCAAGTAGTTTCCTGATCACAAGTTTATGGATTAAAAGTTCACATCTAAGATTTAGTGTAGTTCAATTACTTCAACTTGTTCTCCAAACACTATCAGAGTTGATTCTTTTCCTTTAGTTCTTTAGAAAGGCTAATTCAGATTGAGTCATTAGCTAGAGATAACTGCAATTTTTGATAATGTGTTTTAAGTGGAGAGACTTGATCCTTCTTGATTAAAAGATTTTTTGGTAGCTGATGTTTAACCTCTAAAGTTCACAAACTGAGATAAAGTTCATAAGTGTGCTTCATTCTTAAATATTTAAGCAATTTAAGCATCCTCTCACTTCTTTTTGACCCTTGAAATAAAAAAGAGGATGCTTCCTGAGCTGCAAAATGCCACATTTATACTAATTCAGTGTAATTATAATTATGTGACAGCAACAGGAAAAACTGCATATGCAAACAGTCACATAAATCACATGAACAAATACACAAGCATATTGTTTGCTTCACTAAGTACATCAGTGTGTTGGAAGGATAAACTACCTAATTAGCCATCATTCAGGAAGGGGTTTTCAGGAGCCAGATGGGCATAAACTACGCTGGATCACTTGTTCTGAAGAAAATGCTTCAAGAAGACCTGATTAGCACTAATTCCTGATAACTTCTCTTGTATTGAGAGCAGACAGGGATGTGGCAGAAAAAATCTTGGTGCATGACTTTGAAGCATGCAAGTGCTTGGCACCAAGTGCCAAGGCAGGATTGGACGTGGCATTTGGTGCCATGGTCTAGCCTTGAGCTCTGTGGTAACGAGTTGGACTTGATGATCTATGAGGTCTCTTCCAACCTTGGTAATACTGTGATACTGTGATACTGTGATTCTTCCTACTCCCTGCATCAGCAGTGAAAATTAACGAACATACACATAGAGCCACACTGTTTTGGGGGCTGTATTCTGGGTTACAACCTTGTGAACCAGGATATTCTGAAAATATTGTCATTTGCATTAGGAATTTTAGGAATTATACTTGATTACAAGAAATAGGGTTTGCCATGTCATGGTGGGATCTGTTTCCTTATGAATCTAATGCATAATAAATCTAAAGCTTCATAATGATGAATTTCATGGGGTCCTTTTTACGTGAAAATACTTAACGTATTTGCTTAAAGTGAACAGTTTGCTTTAAAACAGGCTCCTGACTCTGCTCATTTTATGAAATATGGACAATGGAATTGGGTGTGAGAGTTTGCAAATTTGTCCAAAATAGATAATATCTTAGAAGAAAAGCAGTCTGTAAGCTTGCACTGAATACCTCCCAACAGCACATGATAGGGCACCTGCAAGTCAGAGAGTTCATCTCCCTGGAGGTAAATCACCAAAGGCTTTGAACACACCTTTCACATTACTGACCTAGGAACCAGGTGAAGGAGTCCATTGCTCCTCCAACTTTGTGAAGTTGCCTATAGGCAGAGGAAGGACACGTGGCCTGCTGCCCAGGGTCTTGCTCTGACCTGGTAGGAGCATCTGTGAGTTTGTTTTACTTAAATATATGCCCGTGTGTATGTCTCCATGCTCTTCTCAGTGGCGTTGTCCATGTATGTTTAGGAGGCTACAGAGTACCTCAAAAGGGAGTTAGCCAAGTGTTTGTATACAAGCTAGAAAAGGTGTGAGCTTTATGTCATGTCACTGAAACAGCTGCCATCAAGTTTTTTTGTAATTGGAAAGATTTGACTGATGAAGTGAAAAATCTGTTGCTCGCTCACAAATGATACGTATTCACCAGCTTTGGTCCAGAACTTTTATTTCTTTCTTGTATCTCAACAGTTAATGCTTGAAAAAAACCAACATCCCTTCACTATGAGTCACTGGGAAGCAAAACTGTGTGAGAAAATTTGTGTTTGTGTTTAGATGGTCTTGTTTGCTCTTCAGCACGTATAATTAAGTTTGAATACTTCATATTCAGGCTACATTGAGGTTGTTTTAAGAGTCATTGTCAGGTTGCAAGTCATTTCATCCTAACTGTGAGGTCTGTTTAATTTGACTTGAGGAAGCACCGATTCCATATGAGCATAGATTATATGTAGACATATGTATATATAAATGTAGGTTAATGTATACAGCTCCACCACTGATTTAACAAATAAAGTAGACATAAATTATAGATTAAGTAAGTCAGTGATGCATCACTGACTGCCATAAAAATCTGTGCCATGTGTCACTCACCAAGCAAAGGCAGGTACCACCTGCCCACACACCTCCATGCTGCTAAACGTGTGCTATAAATGTCATGCTGGGGAATCTTCATGTTCATCTAGACTCAAAATCTGACAATCAGGTACTAACCTGCTGACTTTTGAAAGTTTTCCTGTCTGTTGCCTTCTTTAATTCTGCTTGTAATTATCTTACTTTTCTATGTGTCAGTTCCAGATTAAAATTACTCTGTATAATCCAATATTGCTATCACACCAATACATGTACAAAACATGCATAAACGTGTGTTTACAATTGTGTTCAGATGTGCATACATAAACAGACACATTACCCATGTGTCTATTTATTACCCATGTGTTATTATTACACATAATACACATTACCCATGTATTGATCCCTGCAACATCTAAGTTTTTGTGCTCATTGGGGTATAGAACATCCCTCAGGGCTCCATGGAGCATTTTACATATACATGGCAAAATTGTCCTTCCAGCAAACTGTTTCCTGTCGGAGAGATAAGGCAAACATATTTAGAAGGAAAACAGTGGTAAGGGAGTCTGAGCTTACACGAAGATTTGTTCTGATTTCCAGACTACCAAATTTAGACACCCTTCATTGGTTTTCATTGCTGGAAGCCCCACTGCTGGCAGCATGCGGCTGGGGAGCAGGACAAGCAGCTCTGCAGAGAAACAGGCATGCCCTCTGGTGCATTGCACAATCTCCAGCTGCAGACTGGAGCTCCAGAGGTTATATCTGAAGAAAGCAACCCTGTTAGCAGAGCGTCTTCCCTCTCCTTTCCTTTTATTTTGATTCTCTCGTTTCAACAGCATTACTAACCCTCTTCCTGTTATGATGGTTTTGAGGAGAGAGTTGCACCCCACCTCTGCGGCACTGGGCTCAGCAATACCTGTAAGGGCTTCCTGAGGGAAAGCAGCTCACGGTCAGTGACTGATGCTACTAGCGTGAATGTGGCACCACTCCATGTGGCAGCATTTGCAGAGGGAAGCTAAGGACTGCAGGTACAGGCCAATCAGGTGAAATTAAGAGAATGGTGAGAGGGCATCCAGGGTGATCCCACACAGAGCTTGAGCTTGGTTTGCAAAGATTTGGAAGATGTTCTACAGCCATTTTTCAAGTAATGTTTCCTTCCAGAAAACAATGGCTTTGCAATATTTTCCAACTCACAGCAAACGGTGTTTTTCCCAAAGTGCCAGTTTCAGCCATGGACTTAGGTAAATATGATTTCTATTATGACTCTGACAAACCCTGTCACTGATGGGTACTTGCTCCTTCTCCCTACATCTTTCACGCACAGCCATAATCACAGAACATCTGGGGCAACTCTCCAGTTTTGCTGTTTGCTAGCCAGATTCGTTAAACTAGGGTCAGTCATTTCCCTCCTCAATATACCATACACACCTTTGCATGTAAGTTCTCTGAATCCCCAGGGACAGTATTCTTGAGATTTAACTTTTCCTACTACCAGGGACTAAGTCTGCAGGAATAATCCTGGGCTTGCCTTGTCTTCTTTAGACATAGTACAGCCACATGTTAAGCAGATACTGGTATTCCCAAATCAGCACTCTGCTGTCGAGATTGCATCAGCACTAAGGGGGACCAATCTAAATTTTTGAAAATCAATCACCTTGAATTTGAAAGATTGAGGCAATATATTTTTTATAAGCAAGTCTGAATATGTGGTCACTTGTTTTAACAAGACTTCATACAACCTTGTACGGGAACAAAAGAATTTGGAAAGGGATGATTATACATGGCTAAAATACACTTGAAAACTGCTGGTTTTTTATTTTGCACTTATTTCTGTATGCTTTGCATCTTCTAAATACCAAATTTTTGCTTAGTCTATATGCTTGTGAGCTAAATGCATGGAGTTTACTTAAATTTAAAGTTTAATTATACCCTCATTTGATTCAGTGGAAATTTTGCAATTGACTTAAATTGGAGCAGAACTGTGAAAAAAGATTTGCATGCATTGATTTAGTGTGCTGCAAGGGAAGGTCAAATGAGTAAACTGTGAGAAAAAGGGAAGTTCAATGTCCTAGCAGTCATGAAGTCCCCTTGAGATTGTCTTTCTCCTGTAAATGTATGGATCTTATAAATAGGGTATAAAATGTGATTTGGTTTGGTAGGACAAATGTTGATGAGAATTGTTGGCTTCATTTTGGGAGCTCTAGATATGAACAAACACTCCTTTGTTTCTTTTCTTTTTTTGCAGAAAAGAATGTTAGAGTTGAATTTCAGTGGTGGTTTCCTTCTCATCTAGCAACATAACCCTTGACTTTACTTCACAATATGAACACTTTAAAAATACATCTGTCAATACCCACATAGCTGAACTTAAAGATCTGTAAGTCACTTAGGGCTGTACAATTTCTGTTTTGAAGGAAATGAAAGACAGCGATGAAAGAACAGAAAGCCAAAGCTGCAAGCCTTGCAGCTCTTGGTAGCATAAGGGCCATGTGGATTGCCAGTGACCCTGAAACAGCATTCTCTGGCTCAGTTTACCAACCATGAACCACTCCATGAACCACAAAGCATCCAATAATTTTGTTCTTCCCATCAATTCTGACATGAAATTCCCATGGCTGTTGAGAGACAATCCTAGATTGTCTCACAGCAAGAAATCAGATGACACAAGATGTTTGGTGTTCTTTCTAACATTCACTTAACATCTGCTCAGAAGCACCTGGCTTAAATGTGGACCTTCTGTGGGACTACAGTGATGTATCAAAGTTGTATCATCCACTCACATGCAGGTGAATGCCAACCACAGCAACTGTCTACAGCAAACCATCGCACCAGTGTTACTTGTCTTTAAGTCATGGTTCTTCTTCTTAGTCTTGAAACAGGTTGGATATAAAATAACTACCTCCGTAACCAGAGCAACTTGGCTTCTCCAAATCCTGACAAATAGATAAAAAATGGAAGATAAGAGAGCACCAGTGCCCAAAGGGGAGCTATGACGACACCAGAGAGCAGCAGTGACTTGACTGCTGATGTGGTCCTTCCTTCATCAACCCTATTTGAGCTCACCAATGGAATCCCACAGCTCTTAAACAGAGGTTTTGCAGACAGCACCTGTACAGATAAATTGATTTAGATGTATTCACGACCCACGTATTTGTATGTGATCAGTGGATAAATATTCTGGGAATCATGAAACACTGCCAGCTCTTTGTCAGGCTCCTGAGAAGTATGCATACTGCTGGAGATAGCCTGCTGTGTTATCTGACTTTGCTTTACAATTTATCAAGCATACAATGTATACTCTTCACTGATATCTCTTTGCAAATTCAGCTTTGTTTGGTCTGGTTTTTCTTCTAGCATTTTCAGTTGACCTTTCTGTATAGTTTAACAGCTGTATCTACCTTCAAAAAATATCAAATTCCTGCTCTTGCTGTATTCCATCTAATATGTTGGTATTTCCATTAACCAAGTGTGAGGAACAACTAGAGATTTAATAAACTGATTTCAGCTGTCTCTGAACCCGAGGAAGGTGCTGTCACAAAATGTACAATAAATTGAATGAAATTGATAAAGCCAATCACAAACTGAGAGATTCAGAATGTATAAAAGCTATTCTAATTTTTAAAAATGCATTGCTTTCCCTATTCCACCTTCCATTATATTTGGTTATAAATATAAACCAGAAAACTAATTTGCATCTCCTCAAACAGGATCAAATCCGTATTTAGTTTATGGAACCTGGGTGTGCCCTTCTAATCGCTAATGAAAATAACCTTGATTTTAATTCTGACTCCATTACAACATGGACATGCCAGTCTCAGCTATGTTAATGCAGCTGACCTGGTTTGGTGAGGAGAGGTTTCAGCAGAGTCAGACAGCTTTCACAGAATTCCCTGGGAGCAGGAATAACTCGAGGCACATGTTAATCTATTTTAAGGGTTACTCTTGCTTTAATTGGCAGCTGGATCTTCACTTCTTAACTGCTGAGGACATAGTGACACACACATAATGAGGATAAATGGCACCACAGGACCTGGCTACAATTCCGTCTGTCTTCATACCAGCTCAAAATCATGCCCATGCTTAATGGAAAAAGCTGTTGAAAATAGCATTGCCATTGTGTGGACAAACACATATCCCTGTGGGGACAAGATTCTGACAGCTTTATTTATAATCATTCTCCAAACAGTCTTTGAGTCTTCTACATGGCTGTTTATGGAGTGACATGTAAGACATGAGTCATGCTAGGTCTCTTATGGTACATCAACTCCAGTAAGAAACACATTAAAGTTTTAACTTACAATTTTCATACTCTGTTTAAACCATGATGATGCTCTCTTCTAGGATTTTCTGTGATTTTCTGGATGATTAAGTAATCTTTAATGCAGTAATCTGTAGCAGCAGAAGTTGCTTATGAGCATCAGTACTTTTAAACTGATTTGGTGCTTTGCTTGTAGCTCAGTGGCAATTGCTCACTGCAGGTAATTAAGATGTCCTGGAAGATTCCACAGAGGAGCTGGATAAAGTTACATGGCAAATAGAAAAAACAAGAGAAACAGCTTGACAGATCATAGCTGATGCTAACAGATCTTTTCACAGAATCACAGAACTTTAAGGATTGGAAGGAACCTCGAGAGATCATCTAGTCTGATCCTGTTCCTAAAGGGGCAATTTATTTGCTACTTCATAGCAGCAGCAGAATTAATCAGCTGCATCTGGCTGCCTGTGCATATGAATTCACTGCCTTGGGCAGACTCAACAGCACAGTCAGGGTGACTCCACTGACTATGCCACCTATAACCCAGCACCCACCATCTTTAAGATCTCTGTCCATTTTGTTTTCATTTCCTGCCTTATCACTTCTCTTTCCATTGAACATTTCATTACTATTACTCAGCTTTCATACTAAAACTGCTGACTGAAACTGCTGACTTTTCTGCCATAACCCAGACTCAGAGTTAGGAACTTGCCACTCAGCATGAAAAAAGATGCAAGAAATGTTTTCTTACAAGGAAGTGCCCCAAAGTGCTAATACTCCAGCAGACCACAGTTCCTTAGCAACTAAATGCTGATCTCAGAGCGGGCTTTTATAACATTAGGCACTACCTGTTATTTAAAGCAGAACTGGAAGGTGAGACAATTCAGTGCTTTACTAGTAAGATATGGTAAAACCAAACAGCAGTTTCTCTCGTAGCACCCAGGCTCATTTATTGCAACAGCAGCGTCTGTGGAATAGGCTGTGAATCAACTTAGAACAGGCAGTTCCAGACTTAACTGAACATGCTAAACCTTCTGCTGATATTGAAATTAGAGATTTCTGAAGTCCTCTGAGCATTTCCTAAAGAGTGTATAAATGGCTAGACTGTTACTCTGAGAGTAAAAGTGATCTGTAATCATCGTGTTGTGATGAACAGTCAAATTAGATAGAAATAGTGGTGTTTTTAAAATGTTTAAGATAGTGGTAGCTACATGTTGGGTAAAAAAACCCCAACAAACCAACAAAAAACCCCCAAGCTTGTTTATAAAGGCATTTTTATTCTGATGGAAAACAACTGTGGAAAGTAACTCCATTTGTGGGTTTGTTGTTTGAAGGAGGGGTGTTAAATATTTCTGGGTCTTTTTCTTATGTAAAGATTGTTGAATCAGTACATTTGTGTATGAGTTCTAGCATTAGCCATGCAAAAAGCCTGAGCCAAACATCAGGAGTCAGTGAAGTGATTTTAAAGCATATTTTATCAAACCCAGGAAATTAGCTTATTAATATTTCCATGGTTTTAAATCAGGTCACTCTTGTAGCAGGTAATATAAGGATAAGGAAATGTAGTTGTAGAAGAACTGTAAGTCCCAATGTCTCCATTTGTGAGGTTCCAGGTCAAATTGTTTGGCCTTGCCATGGAAAAGTTACCTTTCTTTTGTGTCTTCTCTGTTCCCTTCAAAATTATTTAAAGGAATATGCTACCCTAGATTATGCACACTCCTAATCTTTATTTTAACTAGGATAGTCAGATTGCTTCTTTTAGTTTAAATACACAGTATATGCTTTATCTAGAAGCATAGAATCATTAAGGTTGGAAGCAACAACCAAGATCATCAAGTACAACTGTCTACCCAATCTCACCCTGCCAACTAAACCATGTTTTCAGGTGTCAAATCCACACAGTTTTGGACACCTCCAAGGATGGTGACTTTCACACCTCCCTGAACCAAAACCTGACTGCCTGGAGAGGAGGAGGCTTTGCCCTCTGTATCAGTGACCAGCTGAAATTAGTGGAGCTCCACCTGGGGAAGGATGATGAGCTGGTCGAGAGTATATGGAGACTGCAGAGAGTCTAGTGCAGAGCCACAAAGATGATGAAAGGAGTGGAACACCTCCCTGATAAGGAAAGGCTGAGGGAGCTGGGTCACTTTAACTTAGAAAAAAGGAGACTGAGAGGTGACCTCAT
>JAOXOE010000771.1:2983440-3015283 GCA_028565055.1 Phoeniculus purpureus | reverse complement strand
CTGTGGCAGGGGGATTGGACTAGATGATCTTTCGAGGTCCCTTCCAATCCCTAATGATTCTATGATTCTATGATTCATTTACCTTGAAGTATGTTGTAGTTTGGGTTTGAGACAATAGGCAAATAAGTGTTATTTGACTGAGGCTAAAAAAAAGTTTTCTGTTTCCTGTTGTCAGAGTTCTTCATTCTGATGTCAGCCAAGCGTTACTGGCCTGACCATGCCACTGGAAACCATTTTTGACCTTGGAGCATGGTGATAGAGGAGACAGTGGGAGTTTGGAATCCCAGAGATCAGTGGAGAAGAAGTGCACCTGCAAACCCATTCTGTGGTGAAAAGGAGGAAGAGAATCCCATCTGTAGCTTGTGGAACATGGTGCACTGGAATGTGGGACTTTGAAGACATGGAGCAAGGAACTTATTCTTAGATGAACTGCTGGCTCTGAGGAGTGGAAAGCCAGACTGAACTATGAATAACATATTTCCACTATGGCAAAAACTTCTACAGGACTCTTCTTCCTGAGGGAAAGCAGGTAGCAGAGTTCAGCCCATTTATGTAAGATCGTGTGATTAATCTCTGTATGTTTTTGTGTTGGGGTTTTCATGTTGTGTGAATTAAATGTGTTTTGTTGTTTTTCCACAAATCAATCCAGTCTTTGTTTTTAGCTGGTAACTTCACAAATGGTTTTTGAACTCTTGGGGGCTTTTTTTGGTTTGGTTTATTACCACATTAATTTAGGAGCACATTAAAGAAATTAGCTAATCTCAGTCCCAGACCTGATCAACACATGAATCGGTGACAATGTGTAAATGAACATGAACTTCCTAACTGTTGTCTTTGGCATTCCCCATAGCACAGATCCTCCTTGTGGTGATTATTGCTTCTGTTTGTAGAGGGTCACTTGTAGTTCGCAGTTGTGTCTTTCACTCATTCTGCTACAGTTCACTGCGGAGAACAGACCAAAGTCATCAGGAAAAACAGTGGTGAGGCCAGACTGCTGATAACCATCCTATATGAGAAATTTACCTGGAAACAGAGGTTTAAAGGACAATTCTCACACACAGAGGAAGAAGCTATTAAGAACAATGGCCAACTGAAAGCTCATCAAGAAGCCAAGACTGCAACCAAGATTGTTTGTGCTCTGGTGTTGAATTTATATCAACATTCTCCAACTGGCACTCCTATTAAAGGTGTAATCCCAGCTGTCTCTAGCCCCTCGACTTTGAGGAACTGGCTAGAATGCAAGGGGGTTTATTCTTTTCAAAAATTCTTCCTGACTTTCCTCCTTTCATGCAACATTCACTTTGTCTTCTGGTAATACACTGTGACTAAGGATCACAAGCAAAAAGCCTCTGGTGGCAATTTTTTTCCGTTATTTTTAGTCAGTACCTTAAGCCACTTGCATATTTTGTACTTCATTTTCCACTCAGGGCTCCATTTTACAAAAATTGCTTTGTTTTCAGCCACAGGCACAAGTAAAATGCACATATTTCATTAATTCTCTGTAGGTTTTTTAGTGTAGTACTAAGGCATGTTTTGGCAACTGAAATGAGAAAAAGTATATCTAAAAGATTCTATTGATCTGAAACCAGGAATAAATAGACTGCTATTAACAGAAGTAAGCAGTAATTTTGGGAGCTGAGCGTAGTAAATAGAAAACACACAAAAGTTCAGGAGCCAGCGAGCACTCTTTAGGAAAACACAGATTTCTTAGTTTCATTATGCAAAGTGGATCTTACAAACCAGAAGCTCTGATCCAACCTGCAGTGCCTTCTCTCCATGCTGAGACCAGACCAAGAAAGAGCTTCCTAGAGCCACACAAGCTCTTATCTTATCTAAAGCCACACTTTAGATTCCGCCTAAATTCTTCATATTGACTGTTAATACTCGTGTTAGTTCAGTACATTCACTCCTAATACCTGAAAGGATTGGCAGATTGTTTGCTTCTATTATAAAAAGGTGTTTCTGTTTGGAGTGTAGATACAGTAAGACATAAACCTACCTAGGCATATTGTCTTAGGGAAAGCATTGGTATAGTAGGGAAGTACCTGAGAATTCTTGGCACTCAGTGTTTTTCACCTGGGGAAGGCTGTGGAATATACCATGTTTTCTATTTCATAGGATTCATAATTTCTTTTTTATTTTATTTTAAGACTAAGAGGAGAAGAAAGACGGCTTAGAATAAGAAATCAGGAGAAATTAAATTCTAATTTATAGTAATTAAAACCACAGTAACAGGGATTTTAAGAAAAGGCTTCTGTGAAATGGCACTGAATTTGAACACACACCCCATTTGTTCTGAAAGGAAGCTCAGATCCAACAAGCATCAGATGAAACCAGTATGAATAAGTTCTCCAGTTGCTGAGAGGTCCAGAAGAAGTGAAGGCAAATCACAGTTGGGAAGGCAAAATAAAAGGGACTAGCAGCCTTTCCCATGCTTGATAGTTTAAAAGACATTGCAAAAAGAGAAGCTGGAGAATGATACCTCATTCTAAGATAAGATAATGAAATCCTTTTCTGGAGTTACAGTGTTGTTAGTTTGAGTAGGCAATACTTGGTTGAGTGTGTGAGAGTATGTAAGTATGTTTACACTTGTGAAAATTGATTTCAGTCCTAATAGTGTGAGATTTTATGTAAGACACAGTGTAGCATTTATTGGGTATGAGGAAAGTAGAAGCTGCCAAAGGTAGGGTATCTGCTTGGTGTTTCCCCAATTTCTATTAGAAAGGTCACTTCGACAGCACCTGTAACTTTTTTATTTTCTAGCTACCTATCATCACTTTTATGCAAGAGTGTTGGAACCAGATATGCTGGGGAATTTCTCAGAAACAATGGACAAAAGTATGGTTTGACAGTACACATCTTTAGGTTTCAGTCAAGTTCTGGACTTGAAATACCTCAATGGAAGTCTATGCTAGTATGAAAAAGACTTGCTACAGGAGAAGTGGCAGTGTTGCAGCTTGTCTCTTGAGGCTGGTCTGCGTGCTCGTTTTATGTTTATTAAGCTCTAATATAAAGCCAAGCACTCTAGTGGATGTTTCCCATAATCACTGTGGTGTATCAGGATTGGTGTTGAAAGAACTCAAACTGGGTTCACCCCGGTGGTCTTTAGTAAACGGGGTCAAATTCACTCTTTTACCACTCTAGAATGATTTCTTGTCGTGTAGGAGGAAGGTTTTCTATTTTGGAGGTATCTTTTCTCTGCTGAGGAACTGATAAGATACCAAATGTGTTTTATGAGGCTTGCATTTCACCATCCATTTGTATAAGAAGAACTGATACCTTTTTTGACAATCTGTCATGAAGTAACACTTCTATAGAAGTGTCAAGACTGTTTAAGCACTGATTTAAAGAAATATGTGTTTCAGCTTTTAAAATAAGAAAGAATAACCTTTCCTTCCTGCAAAAACCACACCTTGGAAAAGCATAGTGTTTTGAACTGAATTTATGCTGCATTTCATTGAATGCATGCCACTATCTTTACTGTAGAGCAGTCATTGGGTTCATTGTCACTACTGTAAGATTTTTGATGTTCTGTCTCATTCAGACTGTAAACAGCAAGGCAGTGAAGTCTGAACCAGTAAACTCTGTGGCCAGAGAGCTACTTTTTCTTTCTTTTTAGAGGTTGTTGACGTAAATGGGAGGTTTCCTGATGCTGGAAGCCCAAGGCAGGAGAAAGAGACACAGAAGGAGTCAGCGTCTCTCATGGGTGAAGCTGAGAAGGGACACTGACAAGGAAGCCACGGGCGTTTTAAATGCCCCTAATGACCATCTTGTTCTTGATGAGACAGCTCCAAGGATCTCAGGAAAGACAGGCCAGCAAGGCGAGGTGGTGGAATTACTCTTTACATGAGAGAGCAACAAAAATGCATTGAGTTCTGTGCAGGGGTGGATGAAGAGTGAGTTGAGAGTTTGTGGGCATGGAATAAGGGGCAGACTGGCATGGGTGATACTGTTGTAGCTGTCTATTACAGGTCACCAGATCAGGATGAAGTTGTTGATGAGGCCTTCTACAGGCAGCTGATAGCAGCCTAGCAGTTTCAGGCAGTGGTTCTTACAGGGGATTTTAAGTCCCCAGATATTTGCTGGAAGACCTACTCAGCCAGTCATTCACAGTCCAACGAGTGCTAAGGGAGATGCTAGAAGTCATTGCTAGGCCACTCTCCATCATCTTTGCTAAGTCATGGGGAACAGGAAAGGTGCCTGGGGACTGGAGGATAGCAAATGTCACTCCAATATTCAAAAAGGGCAAGAAGGAGGACTCGGGTAACTATAGACCAGTCAGCATCACCTCCATCCAAGGAATGTCCTTGGAGCTGTCTCTATGCACATCAAGAACAAGATGGTCATTAGGGGCAGTCCACATGGCTTCACCAAGGGGAAGTCATGTTTGACCAAGCTGATAACCTTTTATGGGGCATAATCAGGTGGCTAGATAATGGCAAAGCAGGTGATGTGGTCTATCTTGACTTCAGTAAAGCATCTGACACAGCCTTCCACAGCATTCTCACAGCCAAACTGAGGCAATGTGGACTGGATGATTGGGCAGTGAGTTGGACTGTGAACTAGCTGCAGGCTAGGATCCGGAGAGTAGTGGTCAATGGGACAGAGTCTAGTTGGAGGCATGTATGTAGTGGAGTCCCCTAGAGTCAGTGAAATCCAGTGACAGGACAAGGGACAGCCGCTGTGAGCTGGAACATAGGAGGTTCCACATAAATGTGAGAAGAAACTTCTTTCCAGTGAGGGAGATAGAGCACTGGAACAGGCTTCTCAGTGGGGTTGTGGGATCTTCTTCTCTGGAGACATTTAAAACCTGTCTGGACATATTCCTGTGACTTGATCTGGGTGACCCTGTTGTGGGGGTGGATTGGACTGGATGATCTTTTGAAGTCTCTTCCGTTCCCTAATATTCTGTTTTTCTGTGATACAGTAAAAGTTATTTTCTTTTTTTAAAAAATAAATGTTTTTATTGTTTCTCTCAAGTAAAGTAGTTTTTACAATTCTTCTGTATTCAAGGTATGGTGAAATAAGAGATGAAATATGTACTGTCACAGTCATACTGAGTTTTGCTAGATTGTGGCAAGAAGTAATATTTGTTCTGAATGTGGCACGACTGCTTACAATAAATACATACAAAGTGATAACGTTTATTGATTGTATTGCTGTATCAGCTTTTCTTGCCGAGTTCTGTTCTGCTTTGCTTTATCTTGAACAAATACAGATGCAACTGACTGCAAAACATCACCTGAGGTTAAGACTGGGAAATGTTTCTTCTTAGGGAGGAAACTTTGGACTTGATATTAGGAAAACTGCTTCCACAGAAAGGGTGGTCAGGCACTAGAATGGGCTTCCCTGGGAGGTGGCCAAGTCGCCATCCCTGGATGTGTTTAAACATTGTTTGGATGAGGTGTTGTGGGATGTAGTTTAGGGGTGAACTTGTAAGGTAGGGTGGATGGTTGGACTCAACGATCCCAGGGGTCTTTTCCAACCAGAGTGATTCTGTGATTCTGTGAAACTTGTGTGGTGATGGTCAGCTTAGTGTTGTTTCTTTTGCTTGCGTAGTCAGAGTAAAAACAGATCTCTGAAAGTCTTTGAAGAGCTCTTACTGTTTGACAATTACGAAAATTTTCCGATGTATGGAGTTGTGCTTTCACAAAAAAAAAAGTGTGTTTCACTTTAAGAGAATTCTTCCAGTGACCTGTCCTGGGAGAGGTGGGCAAAAGGCTGACTGATCAGCCCGGCCCTTTTTATCAGACAGAGAGTATCTGTCACTCGCCTCATGGCTGACCCAGCCTCAGTACATGACAGATAATCCCAATGTAAAATATTTACTCTCCCAGGACCGTTGTGCAGCTAGGAATTCTCTTTCTATTAATGTCTGGGACAGAGGCTATATGACTAAGAGACATTATTTGTGCTGCTTTGTATGCAGGAATGCCATGACACAAGATATAACTGAACCCAAACCTTCCAAGTCCAATTTATGGTCTCCAAAATAATAAGCAGCAGCTTTACTCTTTTGTTGGTGGGCTCCAAATGACACGTTACTGGCAAGTTCTTATTAATGCGATTCATCGCTTATTTCCCTTGACTCGATTTGGTGCCATGGCTAGGATACTATATGGCAGTAAACTAGTATTTCCCGCATATTGATAGAGGGATAAATCCCCCTTTCTTGGATTAAAAATAGGAGGCCTTTTGGATTGTGCTTGCCACTTCACAGTGGCTACTGGAGAACTGTTTTAATGTAAACCAGACACTGATACTGTATACAAAATATGGCACGCACAGGAAGATGCAGGGCCATGAATTAGAGATATGTCTTCATGTAAACAGTGTATTGGCATAACGCAGCAGCAAAATGGAGTACCAAGTGTTGGCAGTTCTCTTGTAAATTCTGGATTAATTTCATGCCAGATGGTGGCAGGATTAATGTATGCCCAAAATTACATCTTGTCCTTTTTTGATGATTAACAGCTTAGCTGCACTCTTTTTACTCTAAAGTAAGGCATCACTGATAACTTAAATAGTGGAAAGCTTGCTGTGGAAGCGCTTGCAAGGGTCTGGTGTGTGTGTGGTGATTATATTGTGGACAATGCCAAGTGGCGTCCAAGACCTTTAAGAAACTTGACTGTAATATTTCACTCATATCTATACACAGTTTCCTTCTTTGAATTATCTATCTAATGGTTTTTTAAACAGGCTACCATGTCTTACTGTACATCAAGACATAACACCCCAGAAGGACAAAAATCGATTACGTGGCAGGTAAGGTTAAAGCTGCTATACTCCACTTGTTCAAGCCTTAGGCTAAGGCTTACTAATCTTTTTGTTCCAAAAGCAGCTTCCTTGTGTCTTTAATTTAGAGGAGGAGACAGCTCCACTGCTGTTTAGGACCTTTTGTGCTCAGATTTAGGGCCCTAACTTTCTATTTTGTTTTTTTAATCAGAATTTCTGTAATACTTGCTCTCCTGGCTGTGGAGAAGAGAGTAATTGAATGCAGATAGTGTAGAAAGGAGGTCCTGGCCACATACCTGTCACCAAACTGGACAAAGGTAAATGGGAAAGGGCACTGCTGTTTGTTATTCTAACTGAAAGAGAAGTCAGTGCCAGGACTGTCTGCTGGCTCTCATTTATTCTCTTGAGGTCCCACTTTTCTGAAAGCAAGCTGAATGACTGCGTTATACAGGAACAAGGTAGTGTGCTGTAAAAATGTCTTTGCTGTATCGCCCATAGAGGGTTGGCTCCTTCTCCAATGCTTAGGTACCAGCGGTGACCTGTTGTAGGGTTACCCTTGGGAGAGGATTGGCATGAGGCTAGAGCAATCTTTAACTTCCTAGAAATTACATTTGAAGTTACTGGACTGGGACAGCCTCTTGACCAGAAATTTACTGTAATCTTTTCCGTGTATAGTATAAATGTGCTGTACTCAGCAAAATGCTCCATGGTATAAAACTAGAGGCATCACCCCAAGACAGCATCGTGTTTGGGTTTAAAGCATTCTGCAATGTTGCTTTTGCTCCTAGGATTAGGCCCAGTCAGCACAGGTTTATGAAAGGCAAGTTCTGCTTGACAAACATCGTCTCCTTCTATGACAAGATGACTCGCCCAGTGGATGAGGAGAAGGTTGTGGATGTTGTCTACTTGGATTTCTGTAAAGCCCATGAAAAGCTAATGAAAAAAACTGGCTGCTCATATCCTGGGTGAGCAGATGCTCTGCCGGGTGGCTGAGCCCAAAGAGTAGCGGTCAACTGAGTTAAATCCCACTGGTGGCTAGTCACATCTGGCGTTCCACAGAGCTCAGTATTAGGACCACTTCTGCGTAACCTTTTTATCACTGATCTTGATGAGGAAGTGGGGTCCATCATTAGTATATTTGCAGATGACACCAAGTTGGGTGGGAGTTTTGAGGGTAGGGAGGCTCTGCAGGGAGACTTAGACAGACTACCTTGATGGTCCATGGCCTGAGTTTCAATAAGGGCAAATGCCAGGTTCTGCACTTGGGCCACAGCAACCCTCTGCAGTGCTACAGGCTTGGGGAAGTGTGGTTGGAAAGTTGTCCAGCAGAAAGGGACCTGGAGGTGCTGGTCAACAAGTGGTTGAATATGAGCCAGCAGTGTGCCGAGGTGACCAAAAAGGCCAAAGTTATCTTTGGCTGGTATCAGGAATGGTATGGCCAGCAGGAGTACGGAAGAGATTGTCCCCTGATGAGGGGGCACCTCAATACAAGAAAGACATTGAAGTGCAGGAGCAGGTACAATGAAGGACAACGAAGACGGTGAATGGTCTGCACGACAAGTCTTGTGAGGAGCAGCTGAGGGAGCTGGGACTGTTAGCCTGAAGAAGAGGAGGCTGAGAGGAGACCTTAACACCCTCCACAACTACCTGAAAGGACATTGTAGAGAGCTGGGTGCTTGTCTCTTCTCACAGATCATTAGTGATAGAACAAGGGGAAACGGTTTCAAGCTTTACTGAGGGAGGTTTAGGCTGGATATTAGGAAAGGCTTTTTCACTGAAAGGGTAGTCAGGCCTTGGAACAGAGAGGTAGTTGAGTCTCAATCCTTGGATGTATTTAAAAATCATTAAGATCTAAAGATTTTAGATGTGGTTCTTAGAGATATAGTTTAGTGATGTGCTTGGTAGAGTAGGGTCGTTGGTTGTACTTGATGATCCCAAGGGTGTTTTCCAAAGTGAATGATTCTGTGGTTCTTTCTTCTTCCTTTTTAGAGAAGGCAAGGGAATGGACTGGGAAATCTTACTGATGCCTGAAAACATTTGTTGGTGTTTAACTTGTTGGTCTAAGGGACAGGGAAATACTCTGTATTAACACAATTCATGAGAGAATTAAGTAAAATCTGGTTCTGTGAGAGAGTCACAAACTTATCCCATTTATTTCAGCTAGGATTATGTCTCCATTCCGTTGCAAAAACGACTCTGTTTTGTCATTTATCAACTCTGCAGTGCATGAATCATTTATCATGGATTTCTACGTGGTCTGAATTTTTGTTAGACACTGCACATTGTACCCTACTTTTTCATTGCTGTATAGAGGTACTTGTGCTATCTTGAAGTTACATCTTCCCCCATCACAATTGCTCTTTCAGAACGTCATTTGAACAGTTTTCTAAAAGAAGCCCATCAGAGGCAAAGCTATCTGATTCTGAGTGTTTCTGTATCACCTCCTTTTGATGCTTCTGGTGAACCAACAGTGGATAAATGTATTCATAATTCACCAGACCTGAAGGACTGTATGCAATAATGGGAAATAATGACTCGTGATAAAGTTTAAGAAAACTGTTCATTAGGTGGTTTTTTTTTCCTATGTAAGTCTACTATTTTATTATGAAGGGAACTGACTTTAAATTGTGGACTTTTGGCACAGAAGGCCCACTGTTCTCCAGCGAGCAGTAATGCTACCTGTCACGGTATCATAGGTGGTTATAGGAAGGTTTTTACCCTTCTATTTAAGGTATGTCTAAACAGAACATAAAGTGGCCAGTCTATGGATTTGTCCCTTTTACTACTGAAGACTTGTAGTCTTCAGATCTGAGGCTGAGCAAAGCCTCTTGGAAAAGCGTAAGACCAATGTCATGGTTCAAAAAACTAAGCAGAATATGTAAACTTAATTTGTGTGTATTCTGCAGAAAGTCTGGATTTGGGGAAAGTTTCTGCCTCTCACCCTGTCCCTCTTCCCCCTTTCGCACCCTTCCCATCTCTATGCTTCTGGCTTCCATACCTGGAGAAGGTGGAGGGAAAAGCAGTCTGGCAGGGGTGAAAGTCTCCTGGGCAGAGTTTTTTTCTTGTAAAACCTGTTATTTACTTTTTCTGTCCAATAAATTTCTTCTAGTAAGTCCTTTGATTTTGTTTTCAGCCCTGAAAGAAGTTACCAAAACCAGAACAACCATAGACCTTATTGCCTGCAGTAGCACACATCTGTCTCAGTGTCATGTGCTGTTTCCTCAGATTAAAGTCTTTCAACATGACACTACATTTTTGCCTCCTGCTCTATTACTGTACATGGCCCTCATGCTTCTATTTCTTTGTTCCTTTTTTGTTGTACAGAAGCTCACTGTAGCCAATGCATAGATGATAAAATATTGAGCAGGATACTTGCATATGCATCCAGGATCCCTTTAAAACTGTTTCATGCAGTCCTCACTTCTTAGTGTTAAATGTTTTAAGAATCAGGATCCAGTAAAAAGACAATTCTTAATTTCTTGTTAATTCTCTACTGGCTTCATTTTTAAAATATTCAATGATCACAGCATTCATGAGGTCTAAGGAGAAAAGTGCCACTTCACTGTGGGTGGGATTCAGTTGTCTGACTGTCTCGATGTGGTGAGGCATGTGCATTGGTTAATGTTAACATGATATTTTACACTTCTCTAGCAACACGACTGCTATCACAGAAGGTGAGGAAGGTGGGGAAGAAGTGAATGAAGTACTACAACAGTGGTGAATTTATATTTGGAACCAGCATTGCCATGCCATTAACCAGGATGTCTTTAAGTAAATTTCAGTATTTAACATTCATCAAGCTGCCTGACAACACACTAAGCCTGCATTTGTGAAATGTCTCATAGGATAGAAGCACAGATCTGAGTTATCTGCATAATTGGGATATTGAGCTATGTTACACAAGAGAGGCTGTAAACGTAGCTGCTATGGAAATCACATCTAAGAATAGAGACCTAAAATGCAACTCATTGTATTACAGTAACGATGTTTTTATTACAGCTCTAACTTTCAGCAGAAACAGAAGGAACAGAATAATTTTAGAATTATCCCTTCAGGCTAACTGCTTAGGTCACACATTTATGTGCCATTTTGCATCTACCAAACATAGGTAAAACTAGAATAGCCACTTCTATCACCCTTATTCAGACGACAATTTATTCAAGCATCTGTTAGCTTAAGAAGTTCTAAGCAGGGACATGCAATTCACTGAGCAGAAGATGAACAAAACTCTATCAGATTCGCTACTGAAATCCAAATAACTCTATGCTTAGGTAAACTTAGTTGAAGCTAATGATTCTGCACACAGCTTTTTATACTGATGCTTCAAAACAAACTGAAATGCCGTATTTCTTGGGCCTAATTGTTTGCTGTTGTCACTACAGCGATCCTAGTGTATATCACTTCAGTATAATGCTGTCTGCAAACTAATGGCAACTTGCCTGAATAAAATGGATCTGACAAGAGTGAATCAAGATTGTCACTGTGCCTTTTCCTTGGAGTTCTGTGGCTGTTACGAATTAAATAAAAGATGAACAATTGAATAAAACAGAAGTCTTTTAGTAGCAGAGCCAAACATAACCGTGACACGATTTTTAGTTTATTGTAGGGCTATGAACATTTCTGTTATGGCCTGTATTCATCTGTGTCTCGGGTGAATCCACCATACAAAACATGGGAGATGATCCTGGAGTCTGTATGGGAGGTAATAAATGCTCTGTAATAAAGCATTGCTTCTAATGAATGCTATCAGCAAGTCAATGCTAGTGCTCTCCAGGCACTACCCAGCGTCATGGACTAATGAGTAACAGGCTCAGCAGCACATCCTGGAAGTGTATGTTTAAGTGCTGGTGCACAAAAGCAGTATGCAAATTGCCACCGATCACACCAAGCAGTGACTAGCCTCTGAGGCAGCACTGGAAGGAAACCTGGTACACCCTGTGTACTTAGTGAAGGTGCCATAATACTTGGATTAAGCAAGGTGAAAAACGAATCTTGGACTATTTTTATTTGCAAAAAGGGGCAACGGCCTCAGCACAGTATTTCCTTGGATGAGAAGCCTAACTGCAATGTCCTGAATCACTATCGATCAGCAGTCACAGCATTAATCTACAAAGAAGAGTTTTTTAAACAAAACAGTTTGTATTGTAAAACTTAAATTCTAAAATCTGTATTTTCCCCATTGTCACTTTCTTTGAAGCAGAATGCTCTAAGAAGTCAGGCAGAGGGCGAGCTGTACGTATACCACGGAGTCATTAAGATTGGAACAGACCTCCAAGATCATCTTGTCCAACAATCAACCCAGCACCACCATGCCCACTAAACCCTATAGTCAGTGACAATATTGGATAGAATCAGCTCCAGCACTGACCCCGAGGGACTCCACTAGATACTGGCTTCCAACTAGACTCTGTGCCACAACTCTCGGATGACTTTTCTTCACCCAGTTCACAATGCAACTCACTGCCCAGTCATCCAGACCACACTGCCTCAGTTTACCTGCAAGGATGCTGTTGGGGGTGGTGTCAAATGCTTTATTGAAATCAAGCTAAACCTCTGCTCTATCATCATTTATCCACCTGGTTATTTCCCCATGAAGGATGAGGGAGACAGGCCTAGCAATGGCATCCACCAGCTCCCTCAGCACCCGTGGGTGCACCCCATCAGGGCCCATGGATTAATGGATGTCCAGCTTGATTAACTGATCCCTAACCCAGTCCTCATCAAATAAGGCAAAATCTTCCTTTGTCCTGACTTCTCCTGGGGCCTCAGGAGTCTGGGAGCCCCAGAGGACCATCTCCAGCAGTACAGACAGAGGCAAAGAAGGCAGTCAGTAACTGCCCTCTCTGTATCCTCTGTTACCAGGGCACGCGCCTCATTCAACAGGGGGTCTACATTGTCTCTAGGGTTATTTTTATCTGTAGTGTGTTTGAAGAAGCCTTTTCTGTTGTCCTTGACCTCTCTTCCAAGGTCTCATTCCAAAAAGGCCTTGGCTTTCCTAGTTGCATTCCCACATCCTCTGACAACCATCCTGTATTCCTCCCAAGTGGCCAGCCTCTCCTTCCATAATTTATAGACTCTCTTCTTCTGCTTGAGTTTATCTAGCAGTTTCCTCCTCAGTTGCCTCAATATGGTCATCATGGACTTGGACACTAAAGATGCAGGACTGGACACTAAAATACAAGAAGGAACCCTGAAACTTATCAAACTATGATCGCAGAAAGAGCCAGGGACGCCTAATTGCATGGTGCTATTTCCTCGTTGTGTGGTGCGGAAGAGAGAACATTAGACTGTCAAGGAAAATCGATCACCAAGGGCCACCTTGACACTGATGAAGAAACCTGCGACTTCAGGTGGACTTTGCTCGTTACAATACCCCACCAGCAAAGCCGTCAGCTGCTGCCGAGGATTGATCTTATTTTAAAACAGGAAAGCAGCCCTTTGACCCGTTAGCAGTAGTGGGTTTGAGGAATTAAAAACAAGGTCTCCAGAGACCTGATGGACGGTTTACTCCTTGATAATCTGAGCAAGCTGGTATCTAAATGGAAAAATTCAAAACAACATTCACATTCAGTTGACTGAGATGCTTATCTGGTCTGTGACTACATCTCAACTTCTCTCTTTGAGGCTTTCACAGATAATTGTATCTGCAGAGTTTCTGCAAGTGGCTTAATCCTCCATGAGCAGTTTGGCTTATTTTAGCCTTTTCCCCACTTACTGCTTGGCCCCAGAGCATGGCAATTGAAAACTAACTCTTGTTGCATTCTATGGGAAAACGGAACTTGAAAGGGAACTGTGAAATTTAAAAGTTGTCTGGTAGAAGGGAGATGTGAGTTTACTACTTGAAGAATGTAATAATCATAAGAATCTTCTTGTAGAACTCTTATGAAGATCTTAAGAGGGGGAAAACTGCTCAGAAGGCAAATAATCTGGATTAACGCCCAGTGGCAGTGAAGCCATGGCTGTGTGGTAACCGCTTCATTGATGTTGCTGCTGCAGGAAATCTCTTGCTGAAGACATGGCTGCAGCTTGGTTTTGAAGAATCACTGACAAGCTTTGTAAGTCATAACTGAGTAATAGAGTGCAGTTGTCTCACTGAAGCATGACCATGTGAAAGCTCAACTTATCTGAGATGCTTGTATCAACTGTTTACCGAAGATAAGCTGGTAAATAATCAAAGTATTTACGAGGCTTTTCAGAGACAGTGAAGCATATAACACAAACAAATACATTTAGAAATGGCGAAGAACTGAGCAGAAAGGATCATATCGGGTATCTGTATAGATTGGCCTCTCATAGTCTCTTGCTTATCAAAATTTCCACTCTCAATGCAGTGGAATTCTTCCACTTTGCTTCCATATGCGCCTTCCAACATGCCTCCATATTGATAAAGTAACACTGAATTCCTGTAGAAAAGTTGGAGCACGAATTAAAGCCTTTTGTACCTACAGGCTCTCAGTAGCCTATACGCTACGCTGGTTCCCACCAATTCCAAATGGACTGTTCCGTGAGCAAAGACTGCCTCCACACCCTCAGGAGTCAGAGAGTCTCTCATATTTACCCCTCATAAGTTTTAATCTACCTTTGATAGGAATTGGCTATGAAGAATACTCTTTTTCTCCCCCTAACTTGATATAACTACCTGTTAACTTGGAAAGAAAACTCTTTTTTTCCAGGATGTTGCTGTAATATGAGAAGGCAAAAAATTATTCACATTTCAGCACCTTACATTACTGTTTTCTAGTTTTAGAAAAGCTGAAGAGAGCTGAAGAGAGTAGATGCTTCATGAAGTCCTCTTTTCCATTCAGAACCCTTCCCTCTAAGCTCTTTTTTAGTGGGAGCTTCATACATCCCTCTGTTTGAAGCACAATGTTCCTTTTCACTTGATTAAACCAGGACTTTCAACAGCTGCTGAGTCAAATACAGTTTAATCTAACGTATACTGTTGGATGAGATACTAAAATTAACAGCATCTCTTCCACAGGACTTTTGATTCTGTCTTTGCTGCCGTCAGTTCAGGTCCTCCACGTACTAATAATGATGTGAAAAGCAGCAGTGAAGATGGTAGTCAAGGAGCTGTTTAATAAGTCATCTGGCTGCAGAGCTGAAATTCAGGCTTCAGTGTCCTCTGTGAATTTATGAAGCACAGAAAGACTCTATCTCCAAGTGCATAGAGCCCTAAGCCTTTGTATGTTAAACACATTAAATGTTTCCAGTTAATTTCATCTGACATCAATCAAAACTCCACTAAAATTACTCTTGGTGAAGGTGGTGAGGAGAGAAGGGACTGGCAGTACTTAGATGGCTTTCAGTTCTTTGCATGAAGAAAAATCACTGAACACAATTGGCAAGAAGTAAAGACCCATGCAAAGGAAAAGTCTTTCTGAAAGCTATTTCCTCTTCTACTCTCAGTGAGAGAGTAGGAAGGCAGCAAAAATGGAAGTTTTTACTTTACTGTAACATGACTTTTCAAACTCAACTAAGAGCTTAATTTACTAAGTTCGAATACAAATATTATGAACTGTCTAGCATCCTTCCATTTTAAAAATTACTCAAGTGGATACAGTTCCTTTTTCACAAACTAAATGGAAGCAAGTTTAGTCATTTGGAAAGCAACTAAGGCAAGGTGCTCTAAGTTGCCAAGAGCTGCACAGCTATTAGGTGGGCAGCACTTGCAGAAAGCAGTAATTCCTCTTTGGTGAATTATCCACTCTCAGAGGAGAGAGATGAAGCGAATAGATAAAAGGATGCTTCAGTTCTTTTAAAATCATTTGACCTCCATCTGATCACCTTCACCATACAGGGAAAGAACCCACACTCCACTAATCTGCAAAGAGATATCTCTACTTTGAGTAGTACTCAAAGTCAGAACTTTGAGTATTTTAATGAATTTTCAAGTTTTCGTATCCTATTCACTGAAAGTTCTCTGGCCTGGGGAAATCTCCACTGGTATCTAAACCATTAATTGATTTAGCCTGTTGTGGTTACCCCTCCATTCATTTTCTTCCCAGATGCAGTCAGACTTGATACATCCTTGTGATAATTCACCTGTAGTATCATAGAATCATTAAGATTAGAAGAGATGTCCAAATTAAGCCCAACTGTCAACCCAATACCATCATGCCCATTAAGCCATGTTTCCAAGCATCGGATCTACATATTTTTTGAACACCTCCAGGAGTGGTGACTCTACCACTTCCCTAAGCAGTCTGTTCCAATATTTGACCACTATTTCAGTGAAGAAATTTTTCCTAACATCCAATCTAAATCTCCCCTGGGACAGTCCTTCTTGTTGCTAGTGACTTGGGAGAAGAGATTGACCTCCACCTCTCTGCAACCTTCTTTCAGATAGTTGTAAAGGGCAATAAGGTCTCCTCTCAGATTCCTTCTCCTCAGGCTAAACAGCCCTAGGTCCTCATAAGACTTGTTGTCTAGGCCCTTCACTATCATTGCCCTTATTTGCACCCTCTCCAGCACCTCAATGCCTTCCTTGTATCAAGGAGTCCAAAACTGAACATAGTACTCAAGGAGAGGCCTCACAATGAGGTCTTCATTTTTCCTAATCCTCTCCCTTCAGAGGAGGTTCTTGCATAAGAAGGCTGAGAAACATCACCTATAGAAGAAATTACGTGGTGCAACAAGAGTTACCAGAAGGAGAAAAGGAGAGGTGCACCTGCTACTTGTCTCATTAGGTGACACTTGTTCTCCTGCTTCCACAGACACATTGCTTCTTTATGGTCTTCTTTGCAGGTGCCAATTTGCACCTGACTGTGCCTGTATTTGATATGTTTGCTGCATTCACTGACAGCCATCATGCCTTATTGGTGCCTCATAGATCATTTTTAAGTGTTAAATGAGGTAAATGATTATGTTATGAACATTCCTGCCTTCCCTAATTTTTTCCTCCTCAAATTAAAATTGCTTAACAACTTTAATCAAACTCAACCAAGCTCTTGACTAAACTAGGAAATGCTAAGAACATCTCATTGCATTTCCATTTAGTATATTTGAATGTGAAGTAGGTGGTACAGATGCTATTGAAAAGGAGGAATAAATGCTGGGACTTGGCAGAATACTAACACGAGAAGGAAAGAGTTGAAAGCACAACACGGTTCTGTAATGCATGTGTTGCCAGAAGCAATGGCCACGTGTCGCAAGCTTTCATATACAGCCAAACCCTGTCAGCTGTGCTAACTACTATGACTAATCCTATTAACTGCCATCACTGACCCAAAAACAGATTTTAGAAAGTAGGGAAGTTGCAAGGTCTGAGCTTCAAACTACCTCTGCTTTGCCCTGCATTTGCCTTTCCAATGTGACTACGTAGACAAGTGCTGAATTCTTTGCTAGATGTACTGGAGAATCTGTTTTAGAAGGAATTCTAGAGAAAACATCAGCTCACTCATCAGTGCTGAGAGAAGGTACTTCCGTGTAAAGAGTAACATACAGCAGAAACAACAGAAATGTGCTAAGGAGCTATGAACACTAAGCAAGACACTTCAAGTGACTAAGCAGCACCTTTCAACGTAACTGCTGATGCTTGTGTTCACTCTGTAAAGTAAACCAGTGTCTCCTGAGTCATCTCATAAATATTTCAAAGCAGGAAACTCTCTGCATGGGGATATAATGGTAGGCATTTGTTAAAATAGAAATTCCATTGCAGATGACTCTTTTCTGAGCCACAATGCATCTGATATTTCCCGTGAAAATGAGAACGCCTTGAGCAGCTCTTAATGATCCTCAAGGTCATTGTTTAGATAGTAGTTCTTGTGTGGAGGTTTAGGCTGTCTGGAGAAAAATTTCCTTATCCTTTAGTGTGAACAAAGACCTGGTAGCTCCCCTCAGTAGTGAATTTTGAAGCAAGTGGGGATTGCTATTCAAAGGCAAGAGCAAGCAGTACCAGAAATCTGCTTAGGGAGTCTGCTGGTGAAGGCAGCTGTATTAACGTAATTGATGCAGTCAATGCATGAACTGCTAGTCTCACACTGAAGGCTTGAGGGTCTTTCTCTGTTCAGAAGCAGATTGTTTAGCACAGTTTATGCAGCCTATGAATGAAACCTGTAAGACTTTTCTATGCTCACCAGTTTCTCTCCTAACAGAATTCAGAAAACATACAAACACTCTTTCTGACTACTAAATGGGCAATGTGGTAAAAAATGAGGTAAGAAGTGAAAAGCTGAAGAAAAAGATTAGGAATACAGAAGAAAGGAAAAAAAAAAGGTGCAGAGTGACTTTGGGGAAGGAAGGAGCCTTCGTAAGCATTCTAGAAAATTGTGAAGGAAGGCATTTTTAGTGTCTTCCCTTTTAGTCATTCCCTCAGATTTCTGTTTTTAACCCCAGCAATGCTGAAGTATGAAGAACCGTGTATCCTTGCTGTACATTAACTGTGTGCACAAAAGCTGTAAACCAGATTTAAAGCTGTGCTGATACCTTTGTTCTGATACCAACACTTCTCTGCATAACACATAAAGGCACCTAATTACACAAGAGGACTGCTTCCACTAAAAATCTTTTGCATTGATTTTAAAGTCTCTTAAAGATGTTGCAAACCTAATGAGACAGAAAAATTCTCCATGCATTATTTAAAGCCTACTCCTTTGTCATCATAACAGTTCACAACGCCCATCTGTTCCGTAGTATGCAAGTTTTACTCTGAATGCAATACAAGCTGCTTCGGCACGTTCATTAACCCAATGAATAAAGCAGAATTTTTCCTGGAAATTATCACAGTTGTAAAGGAATAAAAAAACCCCCAAACCCTTAGCTTTCAAAACAACAATTAAAAAATAGTTGGTATGCAAGCATTGCAATGAAGCAAGTTTTTATCAATTTGTCTCCAAAAGATCACCCATGTATGCAATATCTACAGAGATATGCATATCTCTAGGCACACAGTTTGCTGAAAATCTTCTAAAAAGACACATTTTCCTCCCAGTGTGTTGTATGGACTTTTCCTTTGGTTTAGCAATTGTTTCACATTCAGGTGTGTTGGCAGCAGATGCAAATGCAAAGACTGTCTAATAGAATATGTATGAATATGTGTGATGAATCCTTGAAAACAACTTGTATAAATGATTTGCAGTAGCTTTGAAGCAGGAAGTCATATGGATCTTACTTTATAATATACAGCAAAGATTCTCTGAAGATAAATGGCTGCAGATCAGGCATCTTCCTAGGGAAAACTTTTATATTTATGCACAATATATTTGTGAATCAAAATTATTCCATTTAGGATGTTAATAGCCAAAGTTTTAACTGGCTGGTACAGCTACATGAGGAAGCAATGAGAAGGAAGGATATTTCTCTCCTCCTCTCTTAATGAGCATGGTTATGCAATGCAACGTCAAAAATTCAGGTAATTGCAGTGGTGAGAGCCATAGATGCTGTAGCTTTGCCTGTACCTGTGCTGCTCCCTGCCGTCTGCTCACCTGTGCAGCAGTGAGAAAGCATCTTGGAAGGCTGTGTGCTCACACAGGAGGTGTGGGTCTGTAACCGGAACATAATGTATTGATTGCTTCAGTATCCTATTTCAACAATGAATCTTAATTTGCTCAGCGCTCGCTTAGTGACACAAATAACCATTTGCTAACAAAGCACATTTTATCATGTCTTAATTTACCAAGATTAATGTTGGAAAGTTCAAGTTTGTGCAAGCTGTTAGCGAGGCAAATTTTTCATTAGTTTTGGTCAACCATCAAACCATACTGAATAATTTTATAGTGCAGAAAATTATTTAAATTAAGGAGATAAACCTATTCACTGATGCAGACTAAACTGAACTCAAGACTTAAAGGTCAGAGCCTAAACTGGTGTAAATTATTATAGTTCTTCAGAAGCCCACATAGTCAACAGAGCTGCACCAGACTGGCAGATAAGCCCATGGCACAAGTATTCCTTCTTGGCTGGGTCACAAAGTTCATTTATTTTTTGGGCTTTAGCAAGTCCTGACAGGGGCAAACCAGAACTCAAGCAGATACACCAGAGTGGCCACAACTTAGTGAAGGCATGACTTACTGTGCAGGACAACAGTATACATTACTCTGATACAAGTTTGCATACAGTCCTTGTCCTGCTTCAAAGGTTTAGGGTGCTTTCCTAAACAGAGGTTGTTTCAATATTTATCCTACTTTAACAGAGAAGTTTCTATGCATTTCTGTGGTTGGGCATTGTCACTGTTACCTTGTTGGCATGGCAGCTTGTTCCACAAACAGCTGCATTAGCAACCGCAAAGATACACAAAGGAGTTTAAACAAGTTAATAAGCTTCAACCTAGACACCTGATGCTCACTGAGCCTATGGGTTGGGTAAAACCTGCATCGACTATCAGACTCTACAGGTAGATATTTGTGGCAATTCATTACCCACAGAAGGGCAGATCATGATCTGAAGGCCCATCTTTTGAGCAGTGTTTATATTGACTAAGCATTCATCCATCTTCGTATGGAATCCATCTTTACAGGAGTTTGTACAGCAGAGGAATAACACTCCCCCTGCTGCAGCCTTTATCGTTGTTTCCATGAATGAGAAAAAAACCCAAGTCTTGTTGCCTTGAGAGGCCAGGACAGCATAGGAACAGCCTTTCCCCTTGGTAAGGATTGACTCCTATGATCCTATGATCCTATGATCCTATGATCCTATGATCCTATGATCCTATGACTCAAGCTCTGTTAGGCTGACAAGTTCTGGTTTCAACACTGGTATAAATTCACATCAGATAAGTAATTAAACTTATGCCTCAAAATATTTCAAATCTTCCTGTCCTTGGAGAGTTTACTGATGGCACATAAACTATTTACTTCTTTTCTGAATAATTTATTCTTTCCTTCCATTATGCCAAATGAAATTATAATCTTGAATAACGAAGCATTGCTGAGCGAAAGATAATATAGAGCTGCACCTCCGACTGACTACAAGTTTGTGAAAATACTTCTTTTTCCCCTCAGAACTTTATAAATTCTTTACATGTACTTATCCCTAGGATCAGAGCACTTGCTTTTGAGTAGCTTTTGCTGATATAAAACAAGGTCATTCAATTTATCTCAAAAGAGCAATTCCAGATTTTCACCAGTGTTGTCAGAGAATTAGCCCAGAACATTTCACTCTGCTAGAGACACGTGGTTGTTAAGTTTATTCAGATGCATATTCTATTACTCTTAATGCCATGATATTTAGCTAATAAAGGTTATTTTTCCTTTATTCGGCATATTTGTAAACATTAAACTATTTTCCCTTTTGTATAGTTTCTTCTGCAAAAAAGCAACAACATTAGTGCAGTTAAAGTCACTTCAGCTAGTTTTATGCTGAAGAAGAAAGAACTGGAGCAAGCTCCCTAGAATTAAATTTTCCCACTCAAGTTTGGTTTTGCGCCTGCGTTTATCAGTGTTGTGATATACTACTTATGAGTATTTTGATGCTCACGTGTACATATTTCTGGAACACAAAAGTGTGCAGGCAATAACTTACATATATGATTATAATCCGCAAGACAAACAACCTGCATTTGTTAGTTTTGAGTTACTGTTTGTAACAGTTTCATATGGTAATAGGAAAGAAACTGTTACTATCTTGCATTGGTCTTTTTAAATAAAGCCTAGAACAGGATGTAGGTGCGTGCATTTTCTTTATTGCATAGTTCTAGTGGGTATGAATTCATCATATGGGCTAGTAATAGGATTTCTAAGCTGTAAAAGCAGATCCTTCTTTTCCTGTCTTTCCTGAGTGGAAGTTCCCTTCAGAGGTTTATTTGCTTGTTTGACAGCAAGGCTTACCCATTACGTTCTCTTTGTCTTTGTCTCTATTTTGTTAGGACTGGCATGTCCTCCTCCTACTTTTTCTTTTTGCAAGTAATGAAGGTGTTAGCTTTGTTTTACGTTTGTCATTTACAGTCTCGTTTAGTTTGGCTTCAAGTTTCCTTTGCTGAAGCACATTCTGTATGTAAAGCAGCAAGATGCTCCATGCTGATGGAAGCTCAATCTGCAGCTTTATTCCTACGGGCAGAGCCAGTGATGTGATGTGTAGAAATTTTGTCTGTGGCTTTCCCCACCTCTTTCAGGAATTTGATGCCTGGCTCTAAGAGACTCCTCCTCCAGTAGGAATGAGTTGCAAATGATTTGCATGACACTGTCCAGGAAGACTGATAAGGAGAAAGTCACCAATACTTTGTTTGCTAAGTAATGTTATGGATTAAGACTAAGTTTTAGGAAAGTTTACTAGCAATGGGGAGGCCACTATCCATTCCTACTTTTTCTTACCTAGTAAGAACTCACCAATGCAAGCAGACTGTTCTTTGCTTTTCCATCTGTAGTATCTGCATTAAGATTCTCCTGGCACAGTACAAAACCCCTTTTGTGTTTCTCCCAATATCCTTTCTGAACTTGCAGATTTAGAAGCACAACTTCTGCAAGTCCTCATTTTTAATTTTTAAAAATCTTCTTATCTTCTTTGCCTCGAAGCAGTGTACAAGCTGCTTGGTACTCCTAACCCATACTTGCTTATATCTACTACTGAAGTGCAGAGAATGTTGCTGCTTGCACCCTTTTAATGCTGCTGCTGGAAATTTAACACTTTGATGAAAATTTGCAAAAATCAGGGTTTTTTTTCAACAATTGGTCAAATATAGATCTTTTGGAAAATGTTAATTTTCTCTCTGCCAACCCTGCAGTTCCTGAAAAATTCTATGCTTTGGATAATTGCAAAACCTAGCAGAAGTGAGTAATGTGACAGGAAAGCAATAAAGCGGAATAGAAAACTATTCTTAACAGCTGGAAGAAGGGATCACAACACTGGGCAGGAAAAGGACTGATGCCCTACAGGAACGTGTCTCTCCCAGTGATGCAACATGGGACTCAGTTCACAGCTTCTAATGGGCAGGTCACTCAGATAAAACCTCCAGTATATGACCTAGAAACATCATGGTCAACGAACAAAGGACGCATCTTATTAAAGGCCACGTCTGAATTCCTGAGCATCTTAATGAGATTATTATTTTCTTCCTGAAGAAAATTATTTTCTTCTTCTTCTTCTTCTTTTTCTTCTTGTTCCTGAAGTTTTTGTCGAATAACTAGACTGGGAAGAATTTCATGTTTATTTTAAGATTGTACAGCATGCTGGTACTATGATACTTTAGTAATACAAACTGGCTAATGGATGGATGGAAAGATGAAAAGACCCTTTTCCCAAGAAAAGGGTATACAGCAGGCTTCACATGTCAGTAATAGTTGCTACAAATGTTTTTAATGTCTCATTAAGACATTCCATATATTTCAAAACTGCTTATTTGTTTCATAGGAAAATGCACCTGCGAGATTTTATTTCTTCTCAGCAAGTCTTAGTTCTGCAACAAAAGGGTTTTGCTGTAAACTGAAGACACCCTAGGCCATGAATGTGCTTTGCTATTTTCCATGAAATTTAAGATTGCAGTCAGCTGTCAGACTTCTGTTTCCTATTTTACCAGAAGATATAATTCATCTTGTGAGCTGACTTAACAGTAGAATTTCAACAAGACTGGACAACTCAGATTTGAGTACATATGCTTTCTCTTTTGAAAAGGTCACTCTGTGCCTAGAACACAGTCTCTCATTTTCACTCCTATTCCTTTGCTTCTGGAGAAAGTGAAACTTTCCACAGTATTTAAAGCAAGGATGTATGTGTGTTGCAGAGCAGTGTAGGAGAAAGGAACCTGGGGGTCCTGGTGGACAGCAGGATGACCATGAGCCAGCAATGTGCTGTTGTGGCCAAGGAGACCAACAGCATCCTGGAGGGAATCAGAACGTGGGTCATTAGCAAATTGAGAGAGGTTCTCGTCTCACTCTACTCTGCACTAGTGAGACCACATCTGGAGTATTGTGATCAGTTCTGGCCCCCTCAGTTCCAGAAGGGCACGGAGCTGCTTGAGACACTCTAGTGCGGAGCCACAAAGATAATGGAGGGAGTGGAACACCTCCCTTATGAGGAAAGGCTGAGGGAGCTTGGTCTTTTTAGCTTGGAGAAGTGGAGACTGAGGGGTGACCTCATTAATGTTTATAAATGTGTTAAGGGTGGGTGTCAGGAGGATGGAGCCAGGCTCTTCTCAGTGTCATCTAATAGGACAAGGGGCAAAGGGTGTTAGCTGAAACGTAGGAGGTTCCACATAAATATCAGAAGGAACTTCTTCCTGGTGAGGGTGACAGAGCACTGGAATAGACTGCTCAGGGGGGATGTGGAGTGTCCTTCTCTGGAGATGTTTAAAACCCGCCTAGATATGCCCTGCTGTAGCAGGGAAGATTGGATTAGATGATCTTTCGAGGTCTCTTCCAATCCCTAATGTTCTGTTATTCTGTGACTAATAGTTGTTATAAATATATCCCTACTGTTGTCTTCCTGACAAAATGTTTCCTACTTCTTTATTTTCAGTGGCTTCTATAAATTTTACACCAATAGATCCTTCCCTTTAACATTTGCACACACTGTGACAATGCCCAGTTGCTCAAAGCACCTTAAGAATCAGTAAACCAAACAGACCAACCCTGACTCAGAGATTAAATTATTTAACTCTACAAAAAACTATAAGCTATATTCGTTATCAAGTGCCACGCCGACGAATTACTTTTTCCTTACACTAAATAGTGAGAGGCAATAAAACTTCTTAATGTATTCCTGGTTTGTAAATGAGTGTGAAGGATCCTGTATGGTCAGATACTAAGTCTTCAGAGTCTGGTCTTCAGAGTATGTACAGATGGGTGAAACTAGTGATATTAAAAGACATTATTATTTTGTTTCTCAAATGTGAGTTATAGGATTTCTTAAGAAAAAAGCAACTTTGGACCCTATCATTGAACTGATATTGATGCTTGCCAGCATTTGTTGGTATAAAAATTCTTACAGGTGTGGACAAAGTTATCTGTACCTGTTTTACAGCAGGCTGCTGAGGGCTAGAGCCTCAGTTTTGCCCTTTGGCAAAAGAGGGGTCTGGCAGAACTCTCTGGGGTGAGGAAGAATCCAGCCTTCACCTAACCACTTCTCAAAGAGCCCAATGATGGTAAACTGGTAGAGCTCTGTCTTGCAGAGCTTGCTCAAGTCATAGCCCCCAAAAGCCTCCAGTGGGCGAAAGCTCCAGGCATTTTCTGTTATTTGGTTCATTTTTTTGCCCTTGGTAAAAAAACACCAACAAGTATTATGACTTGTCATTCTTTTATGAACAAAGTGGCCAGCCTCGTGATATGCAATAAAAATAGCTGAAGAAATCACATGCAGTCTTTCAAAGTAATCCTTATAAAGGCAAGAGATAAAGTGACACAATCTTTCTAACCACTTCAGTAAACACAGTGGTGATTACCGAATAAAACTGAGTAATTGTAGTTTTCTGCTCAATGCAGTATAATTTGTTTAAGTATCTATGTCAAAGTGCTATTTACACTGACACTGTAAGGATATGTAAAAGCTATTTATTTCTGAATAAATATTTCAAAAGATTATGTAAGCAGTAACAGCTAAAGCTCAGGGATTTTCTCTGAAAAGATGAAGATTAGTTACTGATAATAGTCTAATGCTGTTTATCTTGTTATCTAGAATAGGTATCAGGAACAATTTCCTCTCTGTTTCTTCCCCCACTCCCCCCTACTCCTTAAGGTATGGATTTATTTGCCCTCACAGGGCAAGAGCATAGACTGCATCATCTTAAATAATGCATGTTTAAGCACAGTATTTAAGCACAGAATCCTGTCTTACACAAAATAAATGACTTTGAAATTGACTTCTCTGGGAGATTCAACCAAAAAAATTCAAAACAAAAAAAATTACTTGCTTATGAACTATTTAAAATTCTATTTATATACACTTACCAACCTTGATTTTCAATTGGAAAAGTGGGAAGATACACGAGCAAAGAATATTAAACTAGTAAAGACAGTTAATACAACATGAAATTTTAAGTGGGCTCATTTTACCAAAAACCTCGAGAATGATCAGTACAGAGACTGCACTGAGAATTTTCCTACTTCAACATGGCCACTAAAACAAAAAAAACCCAAATTGTTTCTCCCCTCTTTTCTCGTTGTGGGTATTTGCTCTGAAGTATCATCGCTCTCAGAGCTAAGGACAATAACCTATTGCGGTAGCCTCTTGTCAAAACAGAAGCTTCCTGCTCTCGGTAATTCCCTAACACTGCAGTTTCTACTGCTTCAAGTGAGATTTTCTTGAGTTACTAGTTTTCTTCGGCTGTTCCGGAAGGAGAACTATCCAAAATAGACGCATGCGAATGTGTGTCGTTTAGCTAAGAAGCATAATGCACACAAAATTTGACCTTGAGTAAACGGTACCAAGTAGGTCATTTTAATCACTTACTGGATTTTGTTCAGCTCCTTTTGAGTGCTTTTATCGAAATTTCGGAGTTATGTAGCAAGTGAAGAAAACATGAGTTTTCTGTTACGTGATTGCTGATGGCCTGATCCTTGCTTCTTGCAGTTTGCTCTCTTTCATGCAGAGCACCAAGTTGTTTCTGAATCTGATGGTCTTCACTCCAGTATCTTTTACTACTCACCGGCCAGCATCTCCTGAGGCCACTACCTTTTTTGGTGCCAATTGTACAGAAATACAAAGACTTTTTAATTCTGGATGGACTGAGACCATGAAACTTCTACTGGTCATCTCCCAGCAGTTCACTGAGCTGGCCAAGAAGTCTCCCTTTGGTAAATTTGTACTGTTCCTCTTCATTGCCTTGCTCTTCATGTACTTGGCTTCCGTGAGGACTTCCTCCCAAGTTAGGATAGTCTAACCCAGCTGTAATTCCTTTCACTTTTTATAGAAGATGGTTTGCCTGAGCTTTTCAAATGTGATAGCCACTTGTCTTGCTACACTGTCAATCAAAGGTGTCACCTGTCTTGGATGCCACCTGTACAGTCCTGTGGGCCTGTATGTGTCCAGCTTACTTCTATAAATCCACAACTTGATCCTTGTCAATCATGGGTAGTTTTTCTTCCTCAGACTTTGTTAGTACATCTTGGGAAAGGGCTTCATGTTAACGCTTCAGGTTCTTAGTGCTCATCATGAACATCAAGGTTGCAAAGTAGTTCTGAGACTGAGCAGCTGGGAGGAGACATTGGTAAGTAGCGGTAACTATCCATATCAGAGGATATATGTTAATGAGTTTGAATTGTTGATGCTGAAGACAGTGGATTTAAGCATTTGGGAATGAAGCAGATGGGATGGAAGCAGCTTCCAGTAACGTGGGGAGAAGACAACCTTTTACCAAATGCATGAGTCAAGTCATATGCCAGCACAGACATTGCAAATGTAAATACTTCCTTTTGTTAAAAACAGCAGCTTCCTGTGAGGTAGTAAACAAAGCTTTAATGTTATTCCTGTACCGGTGAACGAGTGTACACTTTCTACAATTGTATGTGCTTTAAAATTACTTACTTGGTGCTGAAAGTAAGCTAACAGGGTTAATAAAAACAATTATTATTGAAATCAATCTTTCTCAAGACTATATATTGCAGACATGAAAAATATGAAGTTTTGAGATGCCGTATTTTCCCAAGCATTGGGCTAGCTTGTGCTCCAGATTCTGCCATTGCCTCTCAAGCTTAGCTATGGCAGACACCACACAGTTTCTCTCATTTCCCATCTTTCCTTCCTCTCACCATTTGTATGAAGAGGTGTGGTATCTTTATAATGACTCCATGCTGCCTTGTTCTTTACCATGCTGCCAGGATCTATGACCACTTTGAAATAAATGCTATTTACTTCTGAAATGAAACCCTTACAAAGAAGTGTAGAGTGCTTACTCTTACTTTCACACATGCTGTCTTCCTTATACTTGGAAAACACACACCACATGTAGAATTCACAGTATTATCCAACACTGACTACTGTCACCTTAGAGATTACAAGGTATTAATGATTTGGCAAGAGAAAAAAAGAAGCCAAATACATTTGAATCAACTGATCAGTAGATATTTGCTTTAAGATTCCATGGGCTGTATATGAATGCTTTAAGGGCCCGATGTGAAAAATGGGGAAGGATTTATCTGGTTAACTGTATAAGATGAGGGCAGGAGTGAAGCATATAATTAGAATGAATGCACATAAAACCAGCTCTTTAAAAACCTGCTCATTATTGTAATGGTTGGAATGTGTGCTTACTGTGGCGGTTGTGTGCAACTGCTGCTAAATTATTACCTCAGTGAGGCTTCCATTGAGTCATTAGTTTTTTGTACTTGACACTTATCTTGATGAATTGCAGTCTTACAGATGTAGTTGGGTTTGGAACCAGACGTGTTGAGCCACGCTTCAAGAAATAATCTTGTGTAATGTATGAAAAATGAAGACATTCCCCTATTATTTTGGAAATAAGAATGCGCTTTTATTTTTCCCAAAAATTGTCAGAATTTCAACTTATTTTTTATTATTTTAGGGCCACTAGACGCTGTCTTGTCAATTTTGTATACAGTCACTTTGCATTTATTAACCTAATACTCTTTAACTAAAAACACCTCCTAATGTCATGAGGTGTGGATGCACAGCAATACGCAGTTAATAAAGCGCAGCAGACTGCTGAGTGAACCTCCTAGTGTCAGGTCCATCCTCCTTCTCTGTGAGAAGTCATAGTTGCACTTTGTTTAGGAATTGCAGTAGGTTTTCATGTTTCTAAGACAGATTTAAAAGGGATGTCAGCATGGACAGCTCCTTCCGCACACTATTCAGACGCAGGTATCTCTCAAGATAATAATGTGTCTGAGTCATTGCATTATTAATGAGGTACCAGAAAGCCCTCTCTTGCCAAGTGGAATACTCAATCATTTGAACTTTTTACTCTGAAATTATCAGCAGCAATTTTAATGGTGCAGCTGACTATAAATGGAGGCAGGTTGCCCATGGCAATGTCAGAGAGGATCGCATCAGGCTGAAGACCCTGGTGGTAATCTGGGCTGACAGCTTCCCCATTACTGCTTTTTCCTTGCTGCTCTATCAGCACATGGCATGATGCAAATGGACAGGCCATGCGCTGTGTGCACAGTTAATGTATTGGCATTGTGTGCTGTGCGTACCCATCCCGAGCTCACAGCGTTCGTTTGAAATGCAACAGATCTGGTAAAAAAGTTGGCAAGACCAGTGAAAGGGTAGTTTTCTGATAATGGGATTTAAATAATGCTGAAAGCTGAGTTTTGTAGTCCAGGAATGACTGTTTGCCAGCTGTGCTGTATTCTGACTTTGTAAACGTCCTTCCTCTAGAGCTCAATCGCTTTCAGGAACAGTAATTTGTTGAAACACTAAAATGATGAGCAGCAGAGATAGCAACACTTAGCTAGTATTTTTAGCAACATCGGGTAATCTATTAAAAATTCTCCTTTTCAACAACTTTGTCTGTTTTCAATGGACACTATTGGTATTTGTGGCTTTTAGAAGATTCAGAGGTGATTTAACTGTACTGACTAAAAAGAAACCACAAGTCTACACATCATCTAGATCTATTTCTCTGTGTATTTAATGAGTTTTTGCTTTTTTCCACATGAGTCGAGTACTTTATTACCAGTGTTTATCTGATTTTGTATCCTGTGTGTTAAAGTACATGGATTTCTATGAAACATCATGCTTAATAGCCAACCAGCACATTCAACTTGCCCATAGTCAACTGCCTCTTGATATTGACAATCATAATAAATTTAATAGCAAATATTAGATTCTGAATAAATATTTTTTAAAGGGAATGCTCTTGGTAAATTGAAGATAAAGTTGTGGAAAGAAACAGGAAAGTAATACTCTATAAATAGAGCCACAGTAAAAGCTCCTCTTTCTTGTCTATAACTTCATGGTCTCACAAGTCAGATGAAGCCAAAAGTACCGAATTCTATTTTTATTAAGTGTATGCAATACACTGTTGTCCTTGTGGTACAAGATTCTGCCAATGTTTGAGAGATTTTTTAACATCAATTGCTTTAGTTACCCTTTCCTCCTGCCAGAGCAGGGAAAGCTCTACAGCACCTGGTGTACCCAGACTGTCTCCCATCCAAGTACAAATCAGGTCCAACCCTGCTTAGTTAATCCAACATCAGATCTCTGTGTCTCTTCACCCACTACTCTGGGCTAAATCTTTTCCCCTTTCTCCAGCATTTTTATTCTCACTCTAGAATATAGACTCGTCAGTCTGACTTAATTTAAAGTCTACAGAAAGACATTCTAGGGTCGTTGCAATTCAAACGCAAGTCCTAATGGACAACAGCTCAGTATTTTTATGAAAATGTTTTTAAAACCTGAAAGAACTATCTCTTTAATATAGTCATCTATCCTGCAGTCTTTCTCGGCACGGTTGAAAAATCGTCCTTACACTTTCAAATAACAAGCACATTAGTGTTACTATAAATGTTGTTGCAAAATCACTTGTAAAGTGCTGAGAACAGGTTGCCCAGGGGGGGTTGTGGAGTCTCCTTCTCTGGAGACGTTTAAAACCTGCCTGAATATGTTCCTGTGTGACTTGGTTTGGGTGGTCCTGCCCTGGCAGGGAGATTGGACTAGATGATCTTTTGAGGTCCCTTCCATTCTCTAATGGTTCTGTGATTAATAGAAAGGTTAATTAAATGAAGATGCTCTTGTGAAATGTTGTTAGTGTGTCATTATGCTGGACATTAGTTATCAAATAACTAGACAGGTGCTGCTAAATAGAAAGGTGAGATCAGATGGCATTCCATTTGTGTGGTCACATCTCTTCATCTAGCACAGCACTGCAGAGGGAAGAAAAAAGGCTGCTCCCCCTGTCACATCAGGACTTTGACCTTCAGTATTGACTGGACCACTCAAAGACGTTTGTGCTTGTTATTGTTTGCAAGAAAGAAGGATTTTTTTCTTGGCTTTAGCAGTAGACAAGCCTACTTTTAGGTCCATGAGTGCTCATTTCTCCGCTGCTGCAGCAGCACTTTATGTGGTTCTTTTTTAAAAAAAATGGGTTTGAAGCTGTGGTGACTTAACTTAGTCTTGAGTAATGGTTTACCTCTGCTAGAAATGCATTGTTGCTTACTGTTTTCTGGAGAAACAGTGAAATAGCATAGATGTTTTTTTCATGATATTCAGTAAAATTGATGATTACAGGTAAGAATGTTCTGATTAGTTGTGAGAACTGGACATCTCAGCTCAATAGGACAGAGACAGACACATTTGTGTGACAGGTGAAGATAGATCTAGGGAGAGAGAAAGGTCAGAAGGGGAAAAAAACCACTTCTCTTAAAAGATGTTTATCTAACTTGTACCAGACAATGCAATACAAAAAGACAGAAGTACCTCTGTGAAATTAAGACTACGGCTTCATTTATTATGGGTTTGAGAAGCAGCTGAACTAGAAAAAGGCTGGATGATCGTGCTAAGAAGTATAATGCAGAAAAGCAACTTTTCACTCGCTGATTCCATTTTGGTTGCCATCCTTCTGCTCCATCATGCAAACCTCTTGAGACCTCAGGGCAGGAGAATACTTCTCTGGAACAGTGCCTCTGCCAGTCCTCTATGCAGGGCTGCAGTTCAGGTAAGACACAAATCCAGCTGGGTCTTCCACTTCCTAGAGGAGTGAACAGCTCTTGGAGAAACACGGCATCCTGGACAGGCAATACTGAAAGAAGGCATATCTGAGAATTGCAGAGAGAGTCTGGCTTCTGCAGTGGGCAGTGATCCCCAACATTTCTCCCTGTCTCTAAAGGTGCACTTCTTCCAAGTTCCCTGAGTTATCTAAGCTTCTGTCATAGTAGTATGCAGATGTTTTTTGCTTCAAAGATGTTTCTGTTTTTTTCCCAACGCTTCCCTTCAAACCAGCTTTGCTTACCTCTCACTGCGTCAGCTGGGACGTGTGGTGTTAATAGCAGAGGGAAACGTGCAGCTGGATTACTAGTGCCAGGGTATAGTCAAGGTGATATAATTTAAAAAGAGAAAATATGTCTGAAATTACATCTGTAGATCTCATCAATCACCATTTTTTTTAATAGGAAAAAAAAGAAAGATTATGTTTTCAAAAGTAAAGGTTAAACATATTTGAGATTTCCACTGTAATGCCTATTTCCAATTCACTAATACACATTTATAGAATCATAGAATCATTAGGGATTGGAAGGGACCTTGAAAGATCATCCAGTCCAATCCCCCTGCCACAGCAGGA
>JAOXOE010000771.1:2963086-2983340 GCA_028565055.1 Phoeniculus purpureus | reverse complement strand
ATCGTGAACTGGCTGCAGGATAGAAGCCAGAGAGTAGTGGTCAATGGGACAGAGTCTAGTTGGAGGCCTGTATCTAGGGGAGTCTCCAGAGGGTAAATACTGGACCAGTACTGTTCATTCTATTCATTACTGAGTTGGATGAGGGATTAGGGTGCACTGTCAGCAAGTCTGCTGATGACACAAAGCTGGCTGTTGTCATCGACCCCCCAGAAGACTGTGCTACCATTCAGCGGGACCTGGACAGGCTGGAGAGCTGGACAGGGGAAAAGGAATGAACTATAACAAGGGCAAGTGTAGAGTCTTGCATCTGGGCAAGAACAACCCAGGTACCAGTATAGGTCGGGGACTAGGCTGTTGGAAGAAGCATAGGAGAAAGGTATGTGGGGGTCCTGATGTCCAGCAGGATGACCATGAGGCAGCAATGTGCCCTTGAGGCCAAAAAGGCCAACGACATCATGGGGTGGCTCAGAAGTGGGATGGTTAGCAGATTGAGAGAGGTTCTTCTCCCCCTCTACTCTGCCCTGGTGAGACCACATGTGGAGTATTATGTCCAGTTCTGGGCCCCTCAGTTCAAGAAGGACACGGAGCTGCTGGAGAGCTTGCAGAGCAACAAGGATGATGAAGGGAGTAGATCACCTCCTTTATTAGGAAAGGCTGAGGGAGCTGGGTCTCTTTAGGTTAGCGAAAAGGAGACTGAGGGATGACCTCATTAATGTTGATCAATATGTGAGAGATGGGTGTCAGGAAGATGGAGCCAGGCTCTTCTCAGTGTCATCTAATGAGAGGACGAGGGGCAATGGGTGTCAGCTGGAACATAGGAGGTTCCACATAAATATGAGAAGAAACTTCTTCACAGTGAGATTGACAGACCACTGGAAGAGGCTGACCAGGGTGGGTTGTGGAGTCTCCTTCACTGGAGACATTTAAAACCCACCTGGATGTGTTCCTGTGTGACTTCATCTAGGTGATCCTGCTCTGACAGAGGGATCGGACTAGATGATCTTTTGAGGTCCCTTCCAATCCCTCATGTTCTGTGATTCTGTGATTATGAAATGTCAAGATGTGTTTAACCTCAAGATGGTGCTAGATGGTTAAGTTGGCTGTAACAACAACTGCTGTTTGCCATTAAAATTTTTGCGGCATGAGAAAGCACTGATAATGTGTAATAAGAATGGATAATGGCTTCAGTCAAAATGCGTTACTTTTATTAATTAATATATTTATCTACCTCAGCAATATTGATTATACCAGTGTCTCAGAAAGAAATACTGCTTGAGAAGAAAGACAATATATAAAAATCATTGGAACAAGAGTGATAGGAAATAGACAACATATAGTTTGACAGTTTATCTAGTTACTAGAACCAAACAATCTGAGAGCAGTGGGACTGTCATTCTTGTAAGCTTGACTAATGGAACCCTATGAAGTTAATAATAAATACTTAAATTTCTTCATGAATTTAAAGAACTTTAACTCTTTAATTTAAAATAAGTAATACATAGAAGTACTTTAATTATTCCAAATCAAGGACTTTTCATGCTAGAAGGTAGTTATCCAGAATCCAGAGCATGGCTGTAGTGTTTAAGTTATAACGGTGCTACAAAACATTCACCCTTTTAAACACAGATAAAACTTCATAAAACGTATCTATGTCTATTCCTGAATCTGCGGAGGAATTGCCTGCTCACATATGACAGTATTATTACTCGGTTTTTAAGTTCACAGCCATTTGCCTTGATATCTTCCAAAATTACTAATAAGAGGGCTGAATCAGCAAAGACAATGTCACAGAACTGTGAAAGACTGGTGTTTAAAAGGATCTTCTGAAATAATTGAGAGTTTGTCACCATCCCTTTGTAACCTTAATAAAGCAAGTTTTACGATCCTTCTCATAAATGAACACGCTGGTGTCTATGCTGCTCAAAATATTAGTTTCTTTATTGTTTATAACACAATCTTGGAGAGAAAGAATCAGCTGCATGGTTGTTTTGTTGCACAAAGCAGGGAAACAGAGACAAAGCCGTGTGTCCTGCCCACAGATTTTTATCAGTTACAGATAAAACTGTAAATAGCATAGGAGATAGTGTCCTCTTAAATGATGATCATTAAGTTACTGCAGCTTCTCAAAAAGAATTTTCTTTCTGGGCAGTTATAAAGAAACTGGAAGTTGATTTAAGTTTTTATTATAGGTAACTTAATTTTACATCACTTGTATTCAGTTTCTAAGCTGGAATGTATTTGATGTATAAACATAGAAAGCTATTCAGAAGTAAAAATCATACTAGTCATTCCAGCTATCTATTTTAAAAACTGTTTCAGAAGAAAGATAGATGATATTTCTTACAACAGTGGTAAAATAAACATACTTTTATTCATTAGATTAAATCTCAAAGTGAAAATCCAGGTTACAGAGGAAGAAAGCCAGTAATAAAATTCATGCTTACATGGTGCAGGATTAATCAAGGGGAGAGATAGGGTAAAAGTGTTCACCTAAATGTCATTTTAAGTCATAAGTACATAAGGGTAGTTGATTAATTATGTTGTCCACTTCGGGCAGTGACTGTGCAGGACAAATTGCTTTTGAACTTGCCCCAAAAGAATTTGAAAAACAAAAGCATTGAGTGGCAATAAAAAACCCCTCACAGCATTTTCTTACTCTCAAAGCACTGTGTATTGATACAGTTAAGTGATTCCCTTTGGCTTCACAGAGGAATTTAGAAGAAAGCTGTCTATAGAAATTGCTCCTGAGACATGATCCTTCTGGCAATATTCACAGAGGTGCAGCTTGCTGATAAGCTTGCAGTGACCTCTGCCACACGAAGATCAGCATCTGGATCTCTGTATGGAGGATAAAGCTTTTTGTATTGTGAAGAAGCTTTCCAACAACTACTTTGGCAGGACAATCATAAAGAGAGTATTTGAGCATCTTACTACACTGCTAATGTATTCCCATCAGGAAGTTAAACTAATTAACTCCTCTCTTATGCATACCTAGGTGATATTTTTACATTTCCCAGGGCACATAACCAGTCACAAGAAAAAGATAATGTCACCTTCCAGCAGTCACTGCATAGCAGATGCTGAAAGACATTCTTTAAACAAAGTGTTTTCTGTGCTGTTCATTTTCCTGATGAGGTAGAACAAAAGATCACAGTCTCACCTGACACCTTTACTTCAACGTAGTCTGTATATTTGCCCATTTCTTTCTTTTTTTTATTTTTACTTCTTTGTTCTTCTTGATATCATAGCTGCCTGTTCTGCTTACATACTCTGATTGACAGAAGAGGAATTACTTCAGCGTTGAGAAGTACTGAACTACAGGAGAGTCCAGCAAAAGACCTCTGTCATGACTAAAGGACTGGAGCACCTTACATGTGTGTAAAGGTTGTAAAAGCCAAGACTGCCTGCCCTGGATAAGAGAAGGCTCATGGCAGATCTCATCAACACATACAAATAGCTGAAGTGTTATTGCAAATTAGGTAGAGCCAGGCTCTTTTCATTGGTGTTCAGTGACGGAACAAGAGGCAATAGTCACAAACTGAAACACGGGACCTTCCTTCTGAACATCAGGAAACACTTTTCTGTTGTGAAGGTGACTGAGCACCGGCACATGTTGCTCAGGAAAGTTGTGGAGTCTCACTTCTTGGAGCTATCCAGAACCTGACTGGACATGGCCCTGGGCATCTTGCTCTAGGTGACCCCGCTTGAGCAGGAGCATTGGACAAGACAATCTCCAGAGGTCCATTCCAATATCAGACATTCTGTGAATCTGTGAGTCTGTAGTACTGCTGTTCAGCATTTCTGGTATAACCTGTGGTTGTAAACCAATGATGTGGGAAAAAAAACCTGGATCTCTTTAGCCTTGAACTAAACTGACTGACCCATTTGCCTTCTTTTTTTGTTAGGGTTTCAATTATTCAGTCCGTCTGTGAAATCAAGGCCTAAGAAAAGTATTCTTCAGAAGAAAGCAGATTTCAGCCATGAACATTGATCAAGTAGAGCAGAACATCATTCAGGTGAGTAATGAAGGACAGAACACAATATCAGAGTCGATATGCAAACTCATCCACTGATGCAACTGCTGTTAATGGTGGCATTCTTCCTATTGTGAAGAGTGTATTTTTTAAAAAGGATTGTCAATATGTTCTGGAAACCAAGAGAAGGGCAAGAACCATTTTCTACATCTGCCTTGTGCTTCTAAATGAGGTATTTTTAGTGAAATGGAGCCTAAAATGGCTGTGTGTCAGTCAAGGTCATTATTTTTGAGCTTGTCTGATGCTCACAATGAAGCTACTGTATTAAATTCAATTCAGCATAAAATCTCTAATTCGAGATGCAGACAATTATGATGGATTAACCAGAGATAATAGCTGTGATCCTGATTCTTTATTACCTGGATCAGCGATGTTGAAAGAATAAATGGCAGGCATAATTGAAATAATCTGTCATTGGACAGTTGAAGAACACACTAAATCACCTGGCTAACCAAGAATGAAGATTATGTTTTTGAACAGACATGAAAAAACATGGTTAAGGTCAAGGTGGATTTATTATGCCAAGGAACATTATAATAAATTGGGTTGTCTTAACACTAACTAAAAGAGCCTCAGTCGTCAGCTGATTCTCAATTTTGGGCACAGGTATTTATACTAGAATTTATTAGATGACAATATCGTCTGATCATATTGATGGAAATCTGTTGAACTGCATGAACTATGTGTTTTCAAAACAGGCAATGAATATTTTGGCATCATTACCTTGGCTGGCCTTTAGAAAATTCCACAGCTGTACACCTTTGTGTTCCAAAGCCAGAACGAGCACAGGGTTTGGCTTTTGGGGTATTTTTTTTTCCCCAAAACAGATTTTATGAGAGAAAAAGAATTATGAATTATTTAAATATAATGTTCTAACTCTTATTTCAAAATGTCTAGACATTCAGTGAACTTTAAAATGTATTAAATTTGAAAAGTCAAAACATATTCTGAAAATATTTAAAACTCGGATTTAAATATTTATAATGTTAAAATGCACTTTCGCCAAAATCAATATTTAAATGAAATTTCATTTCCTCTGAAGACACTGTTGTTACTGAAAAAATTTGTAGAAAGGTATGTTGCAAGTTCCATTCAGGACTACATAATTCCTTAAAAATTGCCTTCCCACAGGACTCTAATGCTTTGGAAGACCTTGGTGCCGATTTATTCCATGTAACTTTAACAGTTTCCCTGATGTTCTGGGCTAGTTATTATTTCCTGATGTGTCTTTGCTGGTATGGGCAATACAGAGGGATAAGCAACTCCAGGGAAGCTGCACCCCACTTGTCTCTCCCTTGATAAGTTTGCCAAGGTATCTAGGACTCCAGTGCTTGTCAGATACAGAAATCAGTCGCAATTAGGTAACTGAGTGAAGAACGTGTGGTTTATTACCTGCTGGTAACCCTAACAAAGACTATTTAAATCTTCACCTTATAAATGACACCCGCGCTGTGAAGTGTAAAAGTAGCTTCTTCTAGCCAGGCACCTCGCTCTGATCTGCCCGAGGAAGCTGCTTCCAGTGCAATTCAAACTGATCAGTTAATTTACATTGTAAAATGATGTTCAAAAACTGAAACTAGAAGTTTCTGGTTCAGCTTCTCCTCTGGGGATCCCTGGACAGCCTTAGCAACAGCACAGAAGAAAAGGCTTTCATAACAAATCTTTATTTTCTGACAGCAAACACATTCAGAATTACAGCATAGAAATTCCAGACAGATTGGATAGCTTCGTGGATGTTTTGAAGTCATATACGTATCGCCCACAGATTTTCAACTCAGTGAATTTGAGTATGTGAGTCTGTGATGATGCATCCAACTCTCAGTGCCCCCGGAGACAACTGTGAAGCCATTTCCCACTGTGCTGGGAAGGTAGCTTCTGCTAAGTCAAGTCCTCAGGAGTTAAATTCCCAGTCAGGGTTCAAAGTTATTCAGGGTGTTACTAATAATGGAAACATCATTATCTGCAGCCAAACTCATTTACATTCTGTATTATGAAAGGAGGGAGTTGGGATTAGTTAGGAGTGAACTGTTCTTCCTCCCAGCCAAAATGGTGAGCGCTGGGGTAATGAGCTGTTACCCAACAGATATTTTGGTTTCTTGTTCTCATGTTTATTGATTGTCAGACTATGTGAATGGCATGATTTGACTTGAAAAAAAACCTCTTATTGAATATTTTGACAGTGTTACATTCACCTTGTTTAATTTTCGTGCTTCGATAGCTGTAGTTATTAAACTAGCTATTGCTGTGTCTTCTACTGGACACAGATGTGTTAGCACATGTGACAGTTTCTTGATGTGAAAGTAGTTCTTTAGCACCAGCCATATTCCCCTGTTTTCCTATTTTTTTCTAAATTTTCTATTTTTTTCTGTAATTTTCTAATCTCAATTTTCTATTATATAGGGATAGGGATTTTTATTTTTTTGTAACTTGAACGATAAAGATTAATCAGTATCAAGAAGGTAAATGATGAAATAAGAAGTATGGCAGCAATCTGGTTACTCAATATAGTACAGTCAGAAACCCTAGCCAACATGTACTTACAAAACTAAGCTGGTAAATGGTTCCAAAAGACATGACCTACTTCAAGTGGAGGTTATTTGGCTCAAAGTAGACTGAGTGGGTACAATTTTGAGGCTTACATTACTCTTGAAGTCACACTAGATGGCAATAAAGGTCCCCTAAAAGCTTAAAATAGGACCCACAGAACACAGCTTCATTTTCTACTTTGTAAAGTGAAAACCACCTTTTACTGCCCAGTTACGCCTTTCTCACAGAAGCTTGTTTTACTTCCTTCCCAACTATTGAAAGGTAAATCTGAAGACTGTTTGTTCAAAGCACTAATCTGCTTTGGATTGTTTGTCCTGTTATGCTCTTCACATGCACTTCTTTCCTATCACTAGAAATGAGGTACTGGCCTTGGAAAATATTGTCTCAGCTCCTGCAGTGACCAGTCTCCTGCAGAGACTGGTCTCTGATGCCCTGAGTGCCAGGATGGTTTTAAATATTATCCACAATGAGCTAATATCGCCAAAGAGACTTCAAATGCCAACTAGCTTTTTCTATCCACATACCAGTGTTTTAAAATATAATCATTACAGTAGCCTTGAAAATTAGCAGAGCACCATTTCATTACAGGTGCGGCAATGTTATCCAAGGAAGTTAATAACTTGGTTACCAGGAAATGGTCTTTCTTCCAGGTAGCAAATGTTCAGCAGATTACAGTCTTCAATTATAGCAAAGAAGATAATCTAAAATCATAGAATAATTAAGGGTGGAACAGACCTCCAAAATCTTTTTGTCCAACCATCAATGCGACCCCACCATGCCCATTAAACCATGTTTTCAAGCACCAGATCTACATGTTTTTTTCTAACACCTCCTGGACTCTATCACCTTCCTGGATCTCCTGTTCAGATTCCTGACCACTCTTTCAGTGAAGAAATTTTTCCTAATACCTAATCTAAATCTACCCTGGCACAAATTGCAGTCATTCGTCTTGCGCTGTCGCTAGTGATGTGGGAGAAGAGACCAACATCCACCTCTCTACAATCTCCTTTCAGGTAGTAGTAAAGAGCAATAAGGTCTCTCATTGGCCTTCTTTTATCCAAACTAAACAACCTCAGTTCTCTCAGATGCTCCTCATAACGCCTGTTGTCCAGGTCCCTACACTAGTTTTGTTGCGGTTCTTTGGACCCACTCCAGCATCTCAATGTCCATCTTATACTGAAGTGCCCAAAACTGAACACAATACTTGAGATAAGGCATCACTAGTGCCAAGCACAGAGGAACAATTACAACTCTAGTCCTGCTGGCCATGCTATTTCTGATGCAGGGCAGGATGCGGTTGTCTTTAGGTACCTGGGTACACAGCCAGCTGTCAGTCAACATCCCCACATCCTTTTCCACCAAACAGTTCTCCAGGAAGAGGTCTAACTCTATATAAGTCTTTAGCATTGCATGGGGTTGTTGTGACCAAAGTGTAGGACCTGGCATTTGGCCTTGTTAGACCTCATACAACTGACCTCAGCCCATCAATGAAGCCTATGGAGGACCCTCTGAAGAACCTTCCTACCTTCAGGCAGATCAACACATCTGCCCAATTTTGTGTCACCTGCAAAGCTGCAGAAAGTGCTCTCAATCCTCTCGTCCAGATCATTAAACAAGACTGAGTCCTATACTGAGCCCTGGGGAACACCACTTGTAACTGACCTCCAACTTGATTTAACTCAAGTCAGTACAATTCTCTGGGGTCAGCCGTGCAGGCAGTGTCACTATTGCTGTGAAGAAAATAAAGTGGAGCATCCAAACATGCTGGAGGCTATGTTAGTGAGAAAAGAGTTTCTCTTGGTAGCTCAGGTAGTTAACATTCATGCTTGTCCATTATTATTACATGTCGCCTTTAGCAACTTGACGGCTTTGCATTATAATGTGTGGTAGTCTCTCATGATGGGGATGGGTAAACAGGACTAAAATATGGTATTTCAAAGCACGATACAAGTCTTAGTAGTGCTTGATATCTCACTGTCATGTTTGTCTTGTTTAGCGTAAGATACTGAGATAAAGAGAGGGAAAATTTTTCATCTGAGCTTACCTCCACAGCAGACAGCTCTCAGTCTCCTGACCTCCCGTTACAAGCTGAGATGCTGTCTCTGACAAAGTGGGATTTTGCATTGCTTTCTCTGGGGTACCTCTCATCCTGTAGCATGCACAGACATTAGAATTTAATGCAAAGATTTACAATGGTTTCTTAAGTTCCATGGCATTCCTATGATGTATACCTAGTATGTGAGGATTGACCAAGCTATTTCACATGGGAGACGGGCACAGTGTGAAGTAGCATGAAATAAAGAAAGGAATATACAACGTCAGAGTGTTTTCACAAGTTCTAACTTTCTCTGATACCACTCATTGATGTTTAGCCTCTGCGGAGCAAATTTTAGGTGAGTTCTGAATGGGAATAATACGTATTTTAGCTCTTTTGGACAGTCAACTACAATTCTTAAGACGGTGGAGAAACATTGTCTGGTTTAGACTTCACTTGGTACAGCAGTTTCTTAACATTTATTTACACTTCATGTCCATTTTCGCCTAGTTTCACTTCACTACAGGTACATCTCTGGTTGTGGTGTCAGAAGTCTTTCCAGATGGAATCCAGGAAGAAGAGAAGAGAGATGAGCTTTTCTCCTGCCAGGCTTGTGGCAAGGACACAATTCCTGAAGTCCCTAGAGCTGGTCTCAGTAGTTTGGGCCAGAAGCCCTTTGATTCAAAGCCTGTCAAATGTGTGGCTCACCCAACCTCCATAAGAAAAATGCTAGCAGACACAGCTCTTAGTGGCCAAGTTTCAGTCTTTCCACGACACCTATTAGGTGTCCTAGAAATAGAGACTAATTGGGCCAAAGAGAAATGTCTAGCCCTGGGCTCTTAGGTTGCTATTTTTTCCCAAAATACCACATAGCCAGTACTGTCCAGGCTGAGGTACTACTTGCTTGGACGTTTTTATGGTTTCCACCTCACATTATTTTTGGTGCCCAGGAACTTTCAGAACCTGTTTAGATAGACGTTAAAAATTAAAAAAAAAAAAATAGGATAAGAAGGACATGCTTTAGTCAGAGACTAACTGTTGCTTTCTAGGAAAATGTTATGTCTTTCAAAGCTCCAACGTTTTTCCTGGATACTGAGTCATCTCTGCACGGAGCTGTTCTGGGCCATTCAGTGCATGAGACCAAGTTGTATTCTTCACATGAAAGCTGTATGGATACTATTGCACCTGGACGGGAGAGCAACTCGATCTCCTCCCATGTATGTAAACCTGATTGGGTCTTTGTAATGTTATGCTAGGGTCACAGAGGAAGAATCCTGTATGTAATTGTAGCAGAAAGTCATCATGTAAGGGGAAAAGTAATTTGAATCATTCACAGCCTTGTGTCAGAATAGAAATGAAGCCCCTGAAAAACCCTTTTTATTTCATATATCACTGCCCCACCTTTACTCTCACAAATTACCCCGTGTCTGAAGGAAGCCTCTGGATTTCTGACAGTAGAGGGTGTGTTTGAAATATGCCTTCCTTTGTCTTTCCTTGCTGCCACTGTGTGTTTTTCAGGCTTTAGTCGAGTGTATCAATGTTAGTTTAGTACTTAACAGAGATTTGGGATATGGCTAGCCAATTTTCTTCATCCTTTTTACTTAACTGAGCACCCCAGAGGCTGAAAGAGTCGCATTTACTTTCACCCTCCCAGTTTCTGACACAAAGACCTTTTGTGCTCAACCCTAATACATTCAAGATCTTGTTGTGGATGATGGTCGTCATGTGAAGCAGTGAATGCAGAAGAGTTTGTGAAAATTATTGGAGAGCTTTTAAAGTGGAGGTTATTGTACTGCATATTCCACATCACTTTATGAAATCTCGGTTAGTGGAACTTTGCTCCTCTTTCTCATACATTCTGAATCAGTAAAATATTGAAATACCTTTCCAAATCGAAATCCGTGAAGCCAAACTATTAGACTGCTCAGGTTTTGAAATATAGAAAAACCTTGCCTATAATGTAGGTTCTGGTGGTTAGAAGTTATACACTGCACCCTGTTCTAGAAGGTGGTTGGTGGTCAAACTCTGTGTTCCTGTGCACATGATAGTAGTGAATTTTTAATATGTGGTTCAAAATCAAGAATAGATTAGGAACGGCTTTCTTGCTTTGTGAAGGAAAGCTTTTCTATAGCTAGCCTCACTGGACGTGCCTACATGGCAAATGGCACCCTGAAATTGTACTAATCAGACATCTGGCTGTTTACATCCTGTTAGCTCCTGTAGGTATTGTGTTATTCCACACAGAGGTACCTCAAGAACCAGAGTATACCTCCTTCCTGTTGCCTTTGGAAAATAGCATTGAGAAAGTGATGGGATTAGGGATGAAAATAGACATGGATTGATATCAACCCTTTGTGCCTTGTAGCCTTTTCATTTCAAATTGTGAATGGCCTATGGTAAGTAAGCCATTGAGGGAGATGTATTACGTGGCAGAAGGGAAGGCAGCTTTGCCCTTGAATCTGTGATGTATTCATTTTGAGTCTTGTGATAATAAAGCAGCTGTACTCACCTGAATTATATAAGAAAACTGTTCTGGCATCCCTAGTCAGATTATTTGAATCACATCCAAATTTTCATTTGTGCTGAAGTTAGAATGGGCTGATATCTTGCTTTACAGAGTTTTAAAACAGCCAGAGAGATCTCATTCAAAAGGGTGTTCACATCCATTGAGTCTAGTCGGTATAAACTATGCTTTATGAGGTAGGGAACCTAACACTCCTATACTAGTGTAGAAAACCGTATACAATTTAGTAAGTAACTACCTATTTCAAGTGAACTAATAATAAAAAGAAAAGGCATTGAGGAAAGATTATTTGGATTTCAAAATTGTTAAGTATTAATAATATAGGCTGCACTTCACTTTATCTCACATGATCTGAAAATCTCCTGAAACACTCTGAAAAGGAGATGGATGAGTTTGCAAAAATCCAGTGAAAGTACAGTGAAGTACTGTTGAAAGCTGACTGCAGAACAATGTCTTACAGTTTGTTTAATTTTTTTCAGGCAGTTTTTACATAAACTAGAATGGTCTCTAGATGCCATGGACTTTGCTTTGTAACATATTTTGGTGTAATAGGACTTTTTTATTGCTGAATGTAGACCAGTTAAAGGTGAAGTTCCGTCACTGAAAAGGCAGTGTGCATATACTGCCAGTGAAAGGATGAAAACAAGCTGATTTCTTAATGAGATGCTTAGTATTTGTTAAAATACAACTGTTTGTATTTTAACAAATGTATGGGGAACAGTGTCAAAGGCTTTTTGAAAGTCCAGATAAACAATATCCACAGCCGTTCCCTTGTCCAATAGTCAGGTCATCCTGTCATAGGTTCATGAGGCAGGATCTGCCTTTTATAAACCCATGCTGACTGGACCTGATCCCCTGGCTGACCTTTAATTGCTCCATGATGGCTCTCAATTTAATCATCCATAACCTTCCTGGCACTGAGGTGAGACTGATAGACCTGTAGTTTCTGGGATCCTCTTTCCCGCCCTTCTTGAAGTTAGGCATCACATCTGCCAACCTCCAGCCCAATGGGACAACCCTGGTTAACCAAGATTGTTGAAAGATTATGGAGAGTGGCTTGGTAATTGCATCTGCCATCTCCCTTGGTACTCAAGGATGTAATCCATCTGGCCCCATATCATGATGTAGGACTCCTTGCCGAGGAGGCAAAACTGAGGCAACCCAAAAGCACAGAGAAGTGAGAGAGAGGGAGGAATGTGAGAGGGAGATAGGTTGATCAAGCCACAGAGTCACAGCCAATCATCCTTGAGGCAAAGGTAGAAGGTGGAGGCTTTACAGCAAGCAGAGGTTCCCCTACCCTTCTGCCACGAGGCAGATTGAGGGGTGTCACAGTCCACACAAGGTGGACCCGTGTAGGTTCATTTATAGTGATCTTGAAATGCAAAATGCAAAAGCAAGGCAATCACGCCAAAGGGGTTACGCTTCAATTCAATAGTGCAGTTTTATTGTTTTGCCTGTACAGTGGCTGCAATGGAAACAAAAGAGTGATGGAAAAGGGAGGAAGAGTAAAGTGAAGCGGGGAAAGAGGGTAATAGCTACCACCGCAGGGTCCCAGGCAGCATTACACTGGCCTTCTGATCTTCAAGGTCAGAGGAAAGCTTCCAAAACTGGCCCACAAACTTGTCCACAGTTTGGTGGCTAAGAAGCCTTCTTTTTATGCCAAGCAACACACCTTGTTCCACCTCTGTCTGTGGAGCTCTGCCAATCTCCACATTTCCAAGCCAGGCTTCCAAGCTTGTCCAAAGAAGAGGGTCCAAGGGCGTGCTCTCCCTGGAGGCGAGTGGCTTTTGGCCAGGAGGACTCTTTTGGTATTATAATGAGCAAAGTCCACCTGAAGTCCCAGATTTCTTCATCAATGTCAAGGTGGGCCTTGGTGATTGATCTTCCTTGACAGTCTAATGTTATCTCTTCCCTGCCAGGTAGTGATTAAATAGCACCATGCAATTAGGTGTTCCTAGCTCTTTCTGCTATGATAGTTTGATAACTTTCAGGGTTCCTTCTTGTATTTTAGTGTCCAGTTCTGTGCCTTTAGTGTCCAAGTCCATGATGACCATATTGAGGCAATTCTCACCAACTCTTACACCACCCCATGGCTCAACATTGTCTTCAAGCCCCATGTGGTGGGGATGTTAAGCATGAAGTACAAATGTCAAACAATTCTCAGGGAGAGGTAGGGAGAGAGAGAGGGAGAGATAGAGAGATAGAGAAGAGATATAAAATAGTCCATCGCTTTGCACAAAATCTAATCAGTAACGTGATTTTACACAAAATCAAATCAGACATTCTTATGCCAATAAATTTAGGGATGCTTACCTTAGAATGAATGTTAAGCTGATTATGTGCATCAGGTACAGATGTCAAACGTGCCAACCATTTTACCGTTCTCCAATATACAATACCGCAGACAAAACAAAACTGACCTAAAGCAGTATTAAAAGAACAACAATAGGGTGACACAGCTTGTTCAGAATGCCTGTAGAAGTAGGTAACCATTTAAAAAGTGTGTTTACTAACTATATTCCACATCCTTTTCTGTTCTTTTCAAAACTCAATGTATTTCTTCCACATTGTGATGGGCATTTATCAAGGTTTTCTGACCATTTTCTTTGATGTTTTCCAAAATCTTGATCAAATCCTGATGCTGTAACCATTGCTTTACCGAAATGAAATTCATCCCAATGAGTGCAGGCGTTAATTTGTGAAACTGTGTGTAATTAGACTGCAAAAGCTGTTGGGATGTGACTAGGGCTAAATAAGAAAAGTCATATCCAGAGATTTTAATAAAATTACAAACACAAAAATTTGAATGATTCTTACTATCTACAACTACATCATCTATGGACACAAAACCATAAGCAGTCCTCAAGCACGTACAGCTTTTGCCAATGTGCACCAGTATTGTTTCAGGATTATTGTTAGGACAAATCTCAAAATGACAAATGTTCTGTTTGGTGTCTAAGGAAATACCCTGAGCTCCGATTGACTTACTTTCACAGATGAACTCTTGCTGTTCTCTAACAATACAAGATTCCACATCCATGGTTTGCCATTTCTCATCCACCTTTTTGGCCTACGCTCTATGCTCAAAAGGATAGAATATAGCCCTGTTTTCGTTTAACCCTAAAGCAATAACAAGATAAGTTGAATGCATTGATGTGTTCTGTATGGTTAACACAAAAACTGTTGCCATGTTTGTAACAGAATCACAAGTAAAGTTTACCAAATTCTATCGATATTGGAGTTTTGTCTCAAGATCAATGCCACTGTCCCAAATTATTTCCTGAATTTCAGTGGGAAAGGTGCCTTCCTCACCTCTTATAATTAAAGCAGCCATTGATTGCATCCACAACTGAGACTGGTGTGGTGAGTTCAAGACCACAATTAAAAATAAAGGAAGAGAAAACAAAACAGTTAGGTCTTGAGATCTCAGATAGAATTTGCCAGACAATGGATAGCTTAGGGAAAATGGACAAGGGTTTATTAAATCTACAACTGTATAAAAAAAGAAGAAAAGGTTAAGCAAGTTAGTGCACACAAACTAGAAACTCACAAATGCCATCACATATTCTGAGAAAAATACAATGGGAGATCACTGTCGTATGAGTCCTTGGTTTTTTTACATTAGAGACCTGGGGAAAGAACATGTCAGTCAAGCAGAGAGGGGTACATCCACCCTCTGTTCTATTCATTCGGAGAGACCCTCCAGACCCTTATTTTGTGTCACCTTCTCTTGTCTGCAGACACAAGACCTTCGACTGTCTAGGCTGGCAAACTCTTCAGTTCTTCAGTGTATCTTCTCCAGCAAACGCTGACTGGACAGGCCTGACTCCTCAGCACCTGGAACTGCATTCCTTGATGCAGGAGACATGCTTTCAAAAAGAACCCAGTCTCTCTCTTCCTTGCCCAAGGTCTAAAAGGATTCTCAACTCTTTCTGCTTCATTTAGAACAGACAGCTCAGCTAAGCACAAAAGAATTCTCAGATGCCTCTCCTAAGGCTCCTTCTCTCCCCAATACTCAAGCATCCTCAGGTTTTTTTTCCAGTGGCAGAAATGACAGTCTCTCTTCCTGCTATCGGTGGTTCAAGGATGGTGACAACCAGCTGCATTGCCCTGGCCATGTGTGGAGCCCAAGATGGCGACTGACCGCATGGCTGGCGTCAGCAGGGGCCTCCTCCATGCCACAGACATGTCTGCAAGAGTTACATTCCCCTCCTATCTCTCACCTTCTCCTGCTGCCTCTGCTTCAGGGGAAGGGCGAATATTCTTAAGCTCACCACAGGTCACAGGATGTTGCCCTGTGGCAGGGGGGAAGATCAGCACTAAGTTCTTGCTTCTCTGGTCCACAGCACCAGCTCAGAGCTGGACTAGGTTGGAGCCGAGACCAAGCTGGGCTGGGGCCAGGTCAGGTCGGAGCTGGAGCCATTGCCAGGTCAGGGCCCTTTCTCTCGGGGTGCCTCCACAAAGTGTAACGGGGGCCCAGGACAGTGGAGCTGCTGCCCCGCTGCTGCCTCTGATAGGGGGAGCGGGGCTGCGGCAAGCTTCCGTGTCCCCTCTGGCCCATCTTCCCCCCACCACCTGGAAGTGTGTGGGGGAGGTCAGGAGCCGAAGATCCATGCTGGTGTGCTGGGGCAAAGTCCCCACACGTTAATGAAAAGGGGGAAAAGGGAGGGGCCACCTGAATAACTGAGGCAGGTTTATCTTGGCCACCACACAGGCTCCCTGTTTCTTGTATAGGCTAGGGTTTTTAAAGCTCTCTCTGATACCAAAAGGGTGTTACAGTAGAGTTCTATCTTAGCACACGACTTTTGTACCAAGGCTTTCTGAGCTACACCATCAGGAGGAGAGGTTCCAGCTGTGACAGCTCTTACAACTTCAAATGGACCCTTTAACACAATTGGTTGTTGTTGTACAATCCTCTCTACTTCTATAAGAGCCAGGCTGTCCAAAACCGGACCTTTCTCCCAAGCAGTGTATCTTTTCCCAGCATCCTTAAAGCTGTGGGAATAAAATCCCATAGGTCGGATTGGACCCTCAGGGCTTTGTTGCCAAACGTGCACTGACCACACTGGTGAAGCAAATCCCCATTGTACCTGAAAAGGGTCTGTACGACGGATAAGGCCAAGAGCTTGGTGAGCCGTTGCTTCAAAAATTAACAGTTACATTGCTTCTGCCTGAAAGGCAGACAATCCCAGTTTACCCCTTTTCTTAGCAAATAATTTCCAGAGAGGTCTGGCAGAACCAGATCTCTCCAGAACACCAATAATCCTAAGGCATGTTGCAAATCCTTTCACGCTCAGGCATTTTGATTTGATCTAAAGTAGTAAGAGTGTCCAGCAGGATATATGTCATCCCTCCTTTCCACCAAATTCCCCAAAATTTTACTTTTTGTGAGGGTTTTTGAACCTTTTCTGGGGAAATTTGCAAACCCAGACTTTCCAAAAGACTAATTATATTCTGTTGGGTTACCCCCACCTTCTCTGTTTCATCTCCCACAACACGAATATAACCAATACTCTGTGAATATGCTGGTAAACAGCTATGCCTTCGGGTTTTGGTATTTATTCCAGCTCCTGGGCTAAAGCATGATGAGCCAATATAGGGGAATATTTATATCCCTGGGGAAGCTGCGTGAAAATGAACTGTTGCCCTTCCCCCATAAAAGTAAAATGTTCTCTATCTTCTGGTTGCAAAGGTATCATAAAAACCATGTTTTTGACACCTATTGCTGCCGTGGTTGGATGAGCCTTTTCCTGAATTGCCCTCACCAGTTCAGCCAGATTAGAGACTGCGGCAGTTAAAAGATCGGAGTTGGCATTCAGTCTCTGAAAATCAACAGTGAGCTGCCACTTTCCGTTAGGTTTTCTCACTGGCAACACCAGAGAGTTAAAGAGAGAACGCATATTTATCACTACCCCTGTTCCCACAACTCCCGCATTACTGGTTTGATGCCTAATTTTGCTCCCAGGGGAAGAGGATATTGTTTGATATTAGTTACTTTACTAAACGGCCGTGGGGGTGCAGGTTGAAGCAGCCTGATATTCAGCTGCAGGGTTCTGAAAGTCCATATTAGTCCTTCCGAGTCCTCCCACTGTCTTCCTCTGAGAACATCAATTCCAACAAATTAGATGAAATGTTGCTAACCACCATTGTAATAGTGACTGTGCTTTCCCGGCAACACTAATTTCACCAGAGCAACCCTCATAGCTTCGGTTTATCCTAAGGCTTTCAAAACACAAAAATATAGTTTCAAAAAAGAATCTCCAAACCTCTGAGCATCTTTCTCGGTCAAAGCAAAGATCTGTGCATCAGTGTAGATTAAAAAAGCTACTGATGCACACTTTGGGCACGCCACAGCTGTGATTAATAGCCCTTCTTTAGTTTTATTGAGCTATCGGACATAAATCCATTCTCCTGCCCACTACTAGGGAATGGAGATTCTAGTTTCCCTGCTCCTGGAAAACAGTTTGATTTCTCTCATTAACACTGTCCACTATGGGGGTGGGGCTGAGAGCATGACAGGTGAGATCTGTTCCTCACACTGCGGATGTTGTTTTGAATGTTTTCATTTAGATACCAGCTTGCTCAGATTATCAAGGAGTAAACCATCCATCAGGTTTCTGGGTCAAAGGGCTGCTTTCCTGTTTTAAAATAAGATCAATCCTCGGCAGCAGCTGACGGCTTTGCTGATGGGGTATTATAAGGAACAAAGTCCACCTGAAGTCGCAGGTTTCTTCATCAGTGTCAAGGTGGCCCTTGGTGATCGATTTTCCTTGACAGTCTAATGTTCTCTCTTCCGCACCACATAACGAGGAAATAGCACCATGCAATTAGGTGTTCCTGGCTCTTTCTGCTATCATAGTTTGATAAGTTTCAGGAATCTTTCTTGTATTTTAGTGTCCAGTCCTGTGTCTTTAGTGTCCAAGTCCATGATGACCATATTGAGGCAATTCTTGCTGACTCTTACAAGGGGAAGCAAGTGACAGAGAGGAATGGAAAGAGGTCCCTGTTCAGGCAGGCAGCTCAATCTCCCCCTGGCTCCCCCAAGCTTCCCAGTCATTCTTAGACAATAGATATGGGCCTCTGGAAAGTGAGGGCCAGGAAAACTAGGATACAGACAAACATCTCCATGATGCTGTGCAAACATCTCCAAGCAATGCCTGCAAAGAGTAACTGCACCACCTGAACGCTTTGGGTGTTGTAAAAAAGAAACTATATGTGCTTGTAGTGGGTGACTGTGAAAAGGCACTGAGGTGCCCATCTGCTGGTCTGACAGGGAGTCACGGAGGAGTGCTGCCTCCTGGGAGCTAAAGTATGGGATGTTGCTGAGTCAACATGTCAAAAGTACAGATTACTATCCATTGTTGCTCTTTCATGTAGGCACAAGTGACACCGTGACATGAATAAAATCAAGAGGAATTCAGAGCTCTGGGGCAATGTGCAAAAACCCTTGGGATCCAGGGAATATTTTCTTCATTTTACCAGTTAGACATTTGGGAACTGTCAGAAGTGGGTGCCCTGGGCATATCAACCACTGGTACATGCCTGGTGTCGTCATGAAGGTTTGGGGTTTCATGACAATGGAACGTACTCTTCTGACAGTGACCTGTTAGAGAGGGATGACCATCTGTCTAGAAGGGGTAGGGGTATCTTTGGAAGAAGGCTGGACAATTTAGTTAGACAAGCTTTAAACTGATGAACTTGGGGGTGTGGATTACAAGGGTAATTCTTCAGTTGTTACATCCAGCTGGGGAATCAGCTTGACCAATTAGAGTACTAACAAGAGCCACTCAACCATTAGCCACCATGCAAATTAGGTGGTCCCCCCTCCTTCTAGGATAAAACCTAAGCTCTCAAATATCCTTCTGAAATTCTTCTGCACCAGCACACACAGCATGGGGAACAAATATAAGTTAACAATTTGTGTGTGGCCAAGAGGAGTATGGTCTAGTGGCAGTTACAGAGACATAGTGGGATAGCTCACATGGCTGGAATGTGGCCATGGATGGCCATGTCCTTTTTAGGAAAGACAGGTCAGCAAGGTGAGGTGGTGGAGTTGCTCCTTATGTGAGAAAACAACTAGAATGTATTGGTTTCTGTCCTGGGGTGGATATGAGGCAGCTGAGACTTTGTGGGTGCAAGTTAAAGGGCAGGCTTGTGTGGGTGATATGATTGTGGGTGTCTGTTACAGACCATGTAATCAGGATGAGGAAGTTGATAAAGCCTGCTACAGGCAGCTGATAGCAGCCTGGCAATCACATGCCCTGGTTCTCATGGGGGATTTTAACTCCACAGATATTTGCTGGAAGAACAACACAGTCAGTCATTCACAGTCCAGGAGGTTCCATCAGCACACTGATGATAACAACTTGATGCAAATGGTGGAGGAGCCAACCAGGAGAGGAGTACTGCTGGTTCTAATGCTCACTCACAAATCAAGTCTGGTTGAAGCTGTGAAGGTTGAGGGCAGCCTTGTCTGCAGTGACGAGTGCAGATGGTGGAGTTCAGGATCTTGTGTGGCAGAAACAGAAATCAAGAAGGACCACAAGCCTGGAATTCAGCAGGGCCAACTTTGGCCTTTTCAAGTAATTGTTAGGCAATATCCCATGGGACAGAGTACTAGAAGGTAAAGTGGCCCTCCTCGTGGCCCTCCTCTGCACACGCTTCAGTATTTCCACATCCTTCTTGTAATAAGGGCTCCAGAACTGGACGCAGTACTCCAGGTGGGGTCCCACCAGACCCGAGTAGAGGGGGAGAATCACTTCCCTTGATCTGCTGGCCACATTTCTCCTGATGCAACCCAGGATCCAGTTTGCCCTCTGGGCCGCAAGTGTACACTGCTAGCTCATGTTGAGCTTCTTGTCCACAAGCACCCCCAAGTCCCTCTCCTCAGGGCTACTCTCCAGCCAGTAGCTGCCCAGCCTGTCTTTGTGCTTCGAATTGCCTCAACCCAGATGCTGGACCTTATACTTGGTCTTGTTGAACCCCATGAGGTTGGCTTGTGCCCATCTCTCCAGCCTCTCCAGGTCCCTCTGGATGACATCCCTGCCCTCCAGCATGTCTGCTGCACCACACAGCTTGGTGTCGTCAGCAAACTTGCTGAGGGTGCACTCAATG
>JAOXOE010000771.1:2941892-2960351 GCA_028565055.1 Phoeniculus purpureus | reverse complement strand
CCAACCCCCCTCCAGTGCTGCCCCGGCAGCCCTCCCCGCCGAGCTGGGCCCCGCTCTGCCTCCTGCCCCGGCTTACTCATAAGCAGGGCCTGTTAATGTCTCTTATTCACCCTGATAAAATCTAACCCGGGACTGCTTCCTGAATCTTGCGAGATTTTCCTGGGCCACTTTAGTTGACGGTAGCTGAATCTTTTTTGTTGTCTCATGTCAGTGACTAATAACCTAAAAGCTCTTTTTACTTGGAGATCCTTGAAAAAAGACTTTTTAATGTGTGGTGCTCTGTCATGAATTCAGGGGGAGAGCACAGTAGCTTATTAGACTTTATTTAGGTTTCCTGTATTCTGAGCATTTCCTGATGTATTAGCTGTTGGGATATCATGTATATGTTGTTGAAGCATAGTTTGGGTTTAGTAAACATAGTTTGTAAAACTTGATGTGGATGTTGCGTGACAACAAGTTTTAGCCTCTTGTGATAGTGAGGCTTCTCAAGTAAACCTCCCAGTTTATTTTAAGCAGTGGAATGTCATTGTGGCTGTAAGAAAGTGGTGTTAGCCAAAACTTGGGTTAAGAGCACATACTGCACCTCGCTGTGCTGGCATGCTGCTTTACTGTGGGTTTCCATCACGACCTGGTTGAACTTTGCTGTTGCTTGAGTTGTCACAACAGTTCTTGTCTACATGACAATCATGCAGTGATTTTTTTTAGGTTGTTTGAAAGATGATAGAAAAAAAATTTTACATGTGTCAGTGGAGGCTTAAGTTGGCAATGTGATTCTCATTGTTGCTGCCTTCCATTCCTTGGAAGGAAAATCTCAAATTTTCCAAGTGGTGTTTTTCTGACCTGCAGTTTTACTTACTTATTTTAGTTGTGGGGGTGTGTGTTGTTTTTGTCCCTTGGCTTGTTGAGCATTATCTGTAGAACCTGTCTTTTGTCTACAGCTGTCCCGTTTTGGATTTGCTTTAAGCAGTTGAACTTAGTACTCTGTGTGTGCTGTCTGAAGAGGTTTCTGACAGGTGTGGACACAGCAGAGAGGAAATACAGATGCAGCATAGCTCGAACTGCCAGACACTTCACTCTTGCAGGCAGTGCTCTAGACTGTTATGTGTGTGTCACAGGTCATAGAAAGGGGCAGCACGTATCGTAACAGGGTAGATGCTGACGTGGGGGAGTGGGTCAGTAGAACGTGGTCTGGGACACTAATAAGACAGTAGCAATAAATTGTCTGAGTAATTAGTGTCTTTTTGCTCTCTCACGGCATCTTTACAACAACACTTAGACTGTTTATTTTTGGGGTGAATCCTTTGAGTGCTTGTGCTATAGGCAAAATGAGTCCCATTTGTCTGCCATAATGTGATTAAGAGAAGAGTGTATGTGGTGATCATGGAAACCAGAGGAAGTAGGAAGCAGTTTTGAGTTGGGTGTAATGATCCTGTGTTACACCTGAAACAAGGTGCAGTTCCTGAAACAAATTTTTCCTTAAAATAGATCTTGAAGTGCTGAAGTTTTTCTGTTACGTACATCTTTCAAGTTTAACTTCCAAATGAAAGCGTTCTGAGAACACACGTAGAACCTAGACACTTGCATATGAGGCAAGCTAGAGACTTTTGGTGTGAATTTGCCTTCCTTAGCGAGGAACATGGCTCTTAAAAAAGAAGAAAGCCAAAACCCTGTGGTTTTTTTTTCCTTACATGCTCAGCAATGTTTATGTTTTGGAGGACTGTCAAAACACTGAAGAAGTACTTGGTGTGGTAAACTGAACACCATACCAGTCAGCTGGTTTCTGATCTCCTGAATGTTGTTTTGGTTTTGAAGTATCAAATTTCAGCAAGAGCTACACAAGGAATAGTCCACGAGGAGGATGCCACAATGTCTTTGACATCACCAGTATTCTGGAAATAGAAGTTTAATGTTGCATCACACATGACTTTCTGACTGGTGCTGGTGATAGAGGTAGCATTGAAAGACGTTTATCTTCCTGTTTGCACTAAAGGGCAGGCATGGTTTGTAATGTGGGATTTAGAATGTAAGGCCACTGCAGAAAGTCTTAGGCGTATATAGAAATAAGACTTCTGAAATTGCAGTTTACCTTATTTTTATTACAAACATTAATGTTTGCCAGTGTTAGCTTTGGCTTATTAATTTCAGGATGTGTGCAGCTTGGCTGCTTAGATTTTGCCAGCTTAACTTTGTAAACAAAGTAGTTGCGGCTTTTACCATAAAAATCTAATCTTTCCCGGGGTAATGATGCTTGAAGTTTGTCCAGGCTACACCAGCAGCTGGTGTTATTGACCTCTTGACTAGTTCATAGTTAGCCCTATGCAAGGGAAGCAGGTTATTATATAATACAAAGAGGCTTCTCACTGCTCCAAAGGACTTTCTCCTGGTGTTTCAGGAAGTGATTAAAGGAATATTGTCAGTTTCCAAACTGGCTCCAAAGTAGCTTTTACCAGGAATGCATTGGAGTCTAAGCTGCTGAGGAGTATAAAATGGCTGGAGGAGTAATCTGTCGTATTGCCATTGCTTTCACAGGAATTAGCATGCATAAATCTTGCAGTGTTTTGATTACAAAGCAGCAGAGGCCAAATAGTCTTAATGTGTAAAAGTAACTTAACTAGATGATCTCTGAGCTTCCTTCTAACCTAAGCCATTCTAAGTGTTCTTTGTACTGCTCTTGACAGTGTGAGTGTTGGTGTTGTCTTCTGCGAGCCACATGGTGGTGCTTTAGAATACAAATCATAAGAATAGGATTTAGTGGGTGATGATTTTGGGAGTTGAGTGTGAGAAAACCAGATGTGTACATCAGTGTTTACCTGTAAACCAGTATCTTGGGCAGTTCTTAAGTCTCTTGAGCCATTTGCCAAAAACAAAATATTATGTTTGGTTTCATTTGTAAAGCAAGAAGATAAAAAGCTGTTTCAGTTAGTTAGCTCTGTTAGGTTTAAAAAAAAAAACCTCTGGAAATGGAATAAATGGGTTTGGAGTGGATATGCTGTTGTCTTCTAATGGAGCAGGAAAAAGGCAGCAGTAATTTTGATAAAACTGCAATAGCTGTTGGCAAAGCTCTGATAACAAATCTATAACAAGATAATTGTGTACAGAATTTGGTTTGTCCCACCTGTTACTGGGGACCAGAAATGTACTCCGTGAAGCTTGAAAGTGAAGTAATATGGGGTCAGCTAAGAACGTTTCTTAGGGACACAGTTCTTAGGTGACCGGTTACATAATGGCGAGTGAAACCACATTATTGTAGTGGGATTAATTGCAAACAAGGTGTCTAAAGCTTTTGTATATCAAGTTTGCAGAGGGATCTCAAATGGGGAAGGAAGTTTTTCTAGACTTCCTTTATAAATGGTGTTGCTTATTTGAAAGGCATTGGGTACACTTACGCATTGCCTCTGCAATTGAACTGAAGTTCAGGTGGTACCAGAAGGACTCTAAAGAAATCTGAGTTTGCCTGTCAGAATGGAAAAAAGCGTTCCTTTTCCCCCATGGGGTTTCCTGACTGTACTGATGCACTTTGTGTTTGTTGACATGCAGTATCTGATTAAAGTATTTTCCTCAAACTGAGGAGCAGTGTGGTGGTTTTTTGTTTGGTTAATGCACAGGGTTTTGTAAACAACCTTGACCTAGGGAGTAGTAAATGCTCTTAAGATGTTGCTTGACTTGCTGGTGACTGACTTCTGAAGGAGGTGGAATTTCTTAGCTAATCTTCTTCAGGTTTAATAGGACTCCTCTTCAGTACTAGCGGATTTGTTACAACCCACTTGGTGCTCTGTAACCTGCAGAAGATGGACTTCTTTCCCCTGGTTGGCAGGAGCTGTGTCAGTGATATGCTGTAGTGTATGTTGCTCTATCTGTAACACTAAGAACTCTTTTCTGTCTTCTTGCAGAAAGTGTGGATGCCCATCAGCGGAGCTTTGATGTAGGAATTCAGATTGGCTATCAGCGCCGGAATAAGGATGTGTTAGCTTGGGTTAAAAAACGCAGAAGAACTATTCGTAGAGAAGACTTGATCAGCTTCCTATGCGGAAAAGTTCCTCCTCCAAGAAATTCTAGAGCTCCCCCAAGACTGACTGTAGTATCCCCTAACCGAGCTGCTTCAACAGAGACTAGCTCATCTGTAGAGACTGATTTGCAACCCTTCCGTGAAGCCATAGCTCTGCATGGTAACAGTAATTTTTTCAATATTCCTCGGTTAAAATCGGGTGGGGGCTCCTAAATCATGTCTGGCTCTTGACCATTGTCAATGTCTGTTGTATGTGGTGTACCTGATGTTCCAGCTGAAGGGATCCCCTTTTGTTCTCCAGGGGAGGTTTTTTGCATGTATAAGGCGTGTTAGCTACTCCAAAGTTGCACAGTCAAATGTTTTGAATGAGGAAAAGGTACTGTATAAAAATGGATCTTTAGCGTTTTACAGCTTTTAGCTCAACAGCTGTATCAGCTCTTCATAGTGATTTAATAATCCTGTGCCGGTAACTAGTTACATATTAAGATATGGTTAGTATGTCACTGGTACATTATTTTCGGGTTAGGGAGGGAGTTTTAATATATGCAGCTTCTGTCTGAAGGCCCTTGCTTTGCTGTAGTTATCCTGGTTAGGCACTTCATCAGAGTCTAGCATTTTACTTAAGGCAGAATTAACTGCTTTCACTTCATTGCATTAATTTGAGCCCTCTTTCAAATGTAAATGTCTCCCAGTGTCTTACTGGATTTTCTTCCTTGTCCTCACCGATGTTGGTGATGTATCATTCATTTTCAGAAGTATTCAGGCTTTTATCCTGTTTTGAACTATTGCCTAGCAAATGATAGAGAAATGTGACTTAAATTGCTTCTGAGTGAATGAAGTAGCTCACCTGTCACCCATGGGCTTTATGCCTTCAAAATGCTAAAGGGTAGCAGATACCTTGAGGTATAAAGAGTAGACTATTCTAAAAGCAAAAATAAAGCTACCTAGAAGTACAACCTATGATAATTCTTTACTGTGTAAATATTCTCAATAGGGGGTGTGATTAAGGAGTTTATTAGATGGTTGAAAATACAGCCTTTGCTGAACTGTGCTGGCTTTTCAAGACCCCTAAGCGAGACACTGTCTAGGTGATAGCCCAACTCTGGTGTTTGCTATTCTGTTGCCTAGATCAGTCTAACATGTTTCCACCCAGTCATACAGTTTTTGGCTGTTTTCTACCAATTAGAAGCTGACAAGGGAATTCTGTGCACTGCTTTTTTTATTTAGTAGCTAAAGCTAATTTTGTGAGGAGAGCAGCTGCAAAACTGGTTCTCACCTGATACAGTATGATAAACACTTCAAATCTTGTTTTCTGAGATGATCATTGAATCTGTCTTGTAGTTGTCGTCAACTACAAAAGGTAACTTGACTAAAAGTGAGCTAGGTGGACTCAATTGAGCAAAGCCAATGGCATTTTTACTGGTAACAAGGCTCTTTCCATGTCATTGTATTGCTTCGTAACCACTTCTCTATAGCATTGTCATTGGAACACTGTTTTCATATTTCATAGCCTAATACAGGGCCCTGGGAACTGTAGGAAGTTCACTGCTCTGTACTGGCACTGCAGGGGCTTTAAGTGCACTCTTCCCCTCCATCAGCTGGTTGACAAGATGACTTGTCAGTCACCTTCTGGATTAGGTTCTCCCACTATCAGTTTCAGTCTGGTCTTTTTTTTTTGGCGGGCTGTTTAAAATTTTTTGCTGCTTTTAAGGCTTGTGAGGAAACACGAGAAAACCTGGTGGTAGTGTTGAGCTGCAGTCTGAGCAAGGAGCAGGGATTTTTGGCTGGTTTTGTTTTCTGCTGATGGGCTTCCTGTGGAAAGGGGACTCTACTAGTAGTGTGATTGTGCTGAAATACATTTGGGATCTAATGCAGGAAGCTTGCTCTAGGCAAGATGTTTGAGTGAAGCAGGGACAGGTGTAAATCTGACATGAATCAAAACTGAGCAAGCAGAGTTGGTTTATTTACTTCTTGGAAATGGGGTACTAACATGTGTCTAAAGACCATGGTGCTAGAATTTGCTGGTTTTCATCTGTGATGGAGGGGTTAATCCTGTAAACCACTTAACCTGTAAATAATCACAGCTGAAAATTTTGCAGAAGCTGTAACACAGTAGATAACAATTTATTTCTCGGAACATCAAACACAATTTTAGGTGTGTGCCCTTGACTAAAACATTAAGAGTATCAATTGCTATTAGTGCAGTGTTAACAGTTTCAAAATGGCATTTTTAGGCTTAACTCTTCAAAACCTTGTTCTGTCTCACTTTGCTTGCTCTGCGGGGTAGTTGACAGTTTCCTTAGCATGACTAATTTGTGGTACTAGTAAACCAGTTAACAAGAGTCTTTGTGCTAAAAGGAGCATTTTTATCTACTCCTTCCAGGTCTTGTTATAGTAGCAAAACGAACACTACAAATAGACCTTAAACACTCCTGTCAGTATGTGTCATCTACCTTTTCCTTCTAATTCTATGGCACTTTGCTGTGCAGCTGTTAATGAAGCCTCTCTCCTTTCTCTAGTGTTCCTTAAGGGTACTTGAGAATGAGCTTTTGAAAATAACCTCTTGAGAGTGTAAACTCTGGTAAATAAAAGAAATATTTGCCCTTAATATCAGCTTTCTGTTATTAGTGTGCTGGTGGGTAACCTTTGAAATAAAACATGGCTGGAAACTTGAACTATGACTATCTGAAAAGAAATTAAAGCCTCCCAGAAAAGCTGGGTAGCCTGAGGTTAAGTTAACTGCTCAAGGTAATAGATGGTATTTTACTCTGAAGTGGATTTTTCTTAAACTTGAATCCTGCTTCTGATGATGTTGCTTAGTATTTAAAGATGCGATAGGTGATAAATACCCGTATTGCTCAACATTTCACATAGGTTGGGTTTTAATTTTCACCAGTCCCTCAAGTGCCTTTGCAGTTAGCAAAGGTGTGGTTATCTCTTTCCCTGCTTCATGGATGCCTATTGCCGTACCTAGCTCTGAAGGGAAGAGTGTCAAATGACAGAATTACATCAAACTGAGCTAACAGGTCTAAGACTGCCAAAAGCTGACACATGCTGGGGTTGCTCTGGCTGTTGCTAGCATATCCTGAGACCTGCATTGTCCGTGTTTGAAATGTGATCTTTTCACGTGGGATTGCTCCAGCATAATGTGAGAAAAGGCTTGGATTTGAGGAGGGCAAGCAGCAAGCCTGGAAAGGCAGCATTAAAATGCATCAGGCTTGAGCTTTCTTCAAGAAATACGAAGTAAATGGGCAATGGCACAGTGCAGGACCGTTCTGTTGTTCCTTAGCTTTATGTCAGTGTATATAATTTATGTGACTCAGACTCTTGTCCTTGCTCTAGCATGTAGAAGTGTATGGCTTGGCCCATTTAAAGGGCCTGAATTTCCTTTAGAGCTCCTTATTCTGTCCTCAGTATTAAACTGCAATATAAACCATGAGCAGTTGTTAGAGAGGGAGCAGTTGGTAGAGAGCAAGCAGTTGGTAGAAGAGAGCAGAGTCCAGATCTGTTTGAAAGCCTTTTAATTTAAAGATTGTGTGTATATATAGCTGTCAGAGTTGTGTTTTGGTATGTACTGCTAAAACTTGCTCTCTGAGCAGCACTGTGTAAAGGGTGAGTATGACATAGGAGTGACAAGGATCTAGCTGCATGCCACTTTGTGTTTATCTGGGGTTATTAACTAATTCCTGCTTCAGCCACACTTAGCTGAGTGTGAATGTGTTATGTCCTGATTAAAACTTATGCAAAACAGTAGTTACACTGCTACTATACTGAACTGTTGTTTAATCCAGTATCAGCATGAGCCGTGGTAGTGATCTGGGTAATTTATACTTGTTATGGTTCTGATGCAGATAACTAACTGTACATGGGGTTTTAAGCCAGTGCTCATGAAACTGTTAATTTTGAGCTGTCAGTGTCATTTACCCTTAAGTATTTCATACCCTGTAAAATTTGAATCACTTGATAATTTTGCAGAGTAGTTACAGGTTAGCTGCATTGGTCACAATTTCTTCCTCACTGTAGCTTTTTCTCCTAGTGCTATAATAAAGGCTTCAGATAAAAGCAGGGTTTTTGTGTGAAATTACTGGCTATGAAATGCTGTATTGATATCTGGGAAGATGTGACAGGAATGAGAGTAAGTGCTACAAAACACTTCAGCTACACCCTCTGCTTCAGTCCTTTCAAGTTAAAAAAGGGGGTGGGGCTGTGTGTCCTTTTTAAAGGCCTACTGGTTAAAAAGAAGCTCTCCTGTTGAAAACAGGAGACTTCAGCAGTGCCCATGAGACCATGGAAGTAAAGACCCTTTAGTAGTTTCTAAATCACTGTGCTGTTGTATAGACAAAACTGATGGACCTGTGATTAGGTGGTGTTGATCACAATACAGAAATCTGAGGTTGTGAAATGCTGTTACTAACTGATGTCATCTTACTGCACTGCTTCCTCATATCTGTCCCTGCTTGTTTGGCTGAGTTAAATGGTGGTAAATTTTTGGGAAGAAGTCCTGAAAATGTAAACTCTGAATATTCAACAATAAATGGAATTTTCTGAGAGTTCCACACCTGCTGTGGATCACAGCTCTTGTAATGTTCTATCAACCAAAAAAACTTTTCAGTTGCAGTGCTGGCTGTCCTCAAAGATGCTACTGCAATGAAATAGCAACTTCATATTTCAGTGCATGCTTTCGAGTTTGAGTCTTCCACATTAGCTTGATCGTACCCTAAATTGATCCCAGTGTTTTGCTTGACAGTTCTGTTCTCTGGGATTTGTGTCTAGTGCTGGGCAATATGTTGTACTGCCAGTAACTGATAGTAAATAGTGAATAACAGTGAGTAGTCCCTTAGTCAGTGACTAACTCACTACTTCAGTATCAAATACCTATGTGAGACAAGATTAAACGGCAACTAGAACTCCTTGTGATGCAATATCCTTGTTCTCCTACCTTTTGTAGATACTAATTTGAAACCACTCTCCTACCTTTGACACACCAGGTTTGATTGACTATTTTGACTTGTCTCCTGAAAGTTGTTTTGTGAATTTAAATGTACATTGATGCAGCATTCTCTAAATATTGGGAAGTCAGTGCCTGCCTGCCTGAGGTTTTGCTTGCAGACCTTGGCAGTCTGGGTTAGAATATGCTGCAGCTTGTTATTACAGATGAATACTTTAACTTCTGTATTTACTGTTTTAATACTACTTAAAAAAACTTGTTACTTGAGAAGGCTCTACTTTAAAAATACAATTCTTGAGTGATGCCAAAATCTGTATTCTCACATCAGCGTGCAGTTTTTGGGGTTTATTTAGACACTAAACATAATGAAGTTGCCACAATCAAATTGTTGTATGATCCACTTGGTTATAGGATCTGTAATGTGAGAATACAAGACAAGTGCTACAGGTTTGTTGACTCTCAGTGGAAGTAATGTCACTGAACTTGTATGTTCAGAGAAATTTTTCTTGCAATAGAGATGTGGGAGAAATACTTTTGATTAGTTTGGATTTGAAACGCTGTCGTCTCTCCAGTTTTGATGTACAGGATGAACTAATGCCTTTTCTTATGTATGTCATGCCTGTTGGAATTAAACTTGGCCTTGTCAATGAATTTGTTGCCTGCCCAAATTCTGCTTGCTGGTGGTTTATCCAGGTTATGGGGTATGGATTGGCTTTTTGCTGGTACATCTGTCATTAGTTGGCTGCTTTACTTCCTTTGGTAGATGCATAGGAACTGCTTTTCATGATGGCTTTGAATTAAAGCTTGACCTTAATCCTGCAAGTGCCAGGACAAACCTTGTGTGTTTCTGTATTATCTTCTAACCACCAAAAGCTGTTTCAGTGAATTGCTTTCTGCTGTTGTGGATGAAAGATTTTAATATGGGAAGCTGCAGGGTGTCCCTTTCAGACTTTGAGTCATGTTGGAAACAACCGTTAGAACTGTAAGCAAAAGTTTTAAGAAAGGTCTGTGGCTTTTTTTCTCTTGACTGTTCATGATGCCCAACCTGTGTAAAAGTCTGTCCTGTGCTGTTAAATGATCTAAACTCCAGTAGCTTTTTTCTGGAGCCAAGAGATGATGTTGTACTTTCCTAGTAATACTCAGATCTGAAGCAGTTCTGATAGCAGAGTTTATCTTTGCTCTGAGCTCCTGTTTATCTACAAATAGTCTGAATTCCAAGTGGAGAAGAATCATGAGGCTTTTGTGTACGAGAACTCGCTGAACTTGTGTTTTGCAATGCCCTGCTTTTGCAGTTACAGTAGTAATGTTACTGAAGACAAAGTTTGAATTGAAGCTTATAGGTTTTCTGCTTTATGCCTTTGTTATAAGACTGTTCTTTATGGCAAGGAAATGTCTAATGTAATTAACAGAACACAAAGACAAGTGTTTGTAGTGTTTTGGTTCAGACCTACCAATAGCAGACTTTGGGGGGGACTGTTGCATGGTCTTCCTTGGCTTACTTTTAGGTGGTGTTCTGAGTTCCGATATTAATAAAGCTTTTAATGAAAAACTAGCTGTGCTATAGGCCTGTCTGGGATCTGATGTGCTGCAGTTTTCTTCAGAATTGCAGCAACTGAGGGGTGTGAAAGGGGGTTGGGTGATGGTGTTTGAGGCTAAATGTCAGGGCAGCCTGGTGGACAGTCCTTGGTTGTGAATTGTGGTCTAGTGCAAAGCCTTGAAATACTTGATTCTTGAGTGTGTGTCCATGTTTTTGAAGAGCATTTGTCATAGTGTGCTGCTACAACCTGCTGTGTGAGCTCAGATTTAGTGTCCTAAAAAGCAGTTCTAGTAATGGTTAGAGCTTTACGTGGACTACAAACTGGGAAGGTGTGGTCTGGGCTCAGATCTAAGTGTGGTATGGTAGGGGAAAGTGACTTAAGATCTTCAAGTCAGATGAGTGTCGCCCTTCCTACCTCACATGGGAAGTTTGTTTTCTTTGCTGTTTGACTTAAATCCTTTTTCTGTTTTCTTCCCTAGGTCTTAGTGGTGCAATGGCTAGTATAAGTGTTCGCTCAAGTACCCCTGGCTCGCCCACTCACGTGAGCAGTGGCTCCAATGCTAGTCGAAGGAGAAATGGACTCCATGATGTTGATTTGAACACTTTCATATCAGAAGAAATGGCACTCCACTTGGACAATGGTGGAACTAGAAAGCGTACCTCAGCCCAGTGTGGCGATGTCATTACAGACTCACCAACTCATAAACGCAACAGAATGATCTAAACTGCAAAAGTCTCAACCCCACCATGCTGCTTGAAAGCCACTTGATCCTCAGAGTACTATTGAAAAGGAAACATGAGGCCATCTTTCCATATTCACTGTTTAAGACAAATTAATAAATGCCATAAAAGGAATTTTAGATATTACATTAGATGCCTCTTGTAACTGCGGCTTTCTTAAACTATATTCTTAGCAGAGGACATCAGATATTGTGTAGTAGTTAGCAAGATCATCATAGGCAAACATGTATCCGTTCCAAGGCTAAAAGTGACCTTACTTGTATTCTTAAAGGGAAGGGAAAATTTCAGATGTTTTATTTGGTTATAGAATGCTTTTTTTTTTGTCCTTTATTTCCTGCTGTGTTGAATATTTGCTTAAACAGTATTGCCAGTTTGACTGAAATTGTCTATGTCATGACTTGGCATCTTTGTCCAAACTGCAGGCTTCCATTTTTGCAGCACTGTACCATGCACCTAGGTTCTATATAGTAACAGTGTGCAAGTTATAAATATGGGACTCCGTACCCTTTCTAGGTTTAAAAGCAGTTGATAATTCTGGTGATTGTGTGATAATGTAAAGAGGTGCTATGATGGTCATGCAATTAATACTTTAATATTGAATCAATACAAGGATCTTTATTGGATTCACTTTTGTGTGTTTTAGTGCTCTGAAATAGCAATATTAAACTACCTTCCTCCCCCAGTTTAACTTTTCCTAGGCTTTGAAATTGGTTTGAGGAAAATACATGTACTTATTGGTTATTATCCTTGTGGTAATCACACAGTGCTGACTGTACCAGTGCTGACCTAAATTTAGAAGAAAGATGTCCTGTAATTAGGCTTTTCTGTTCAGTATTAGTGAAGGGTAGGTTTTGTGTCACCCATATCCCCTTTTTGCATTTCTTGTGGAGTACTTGCCCATTGCTGGGGAGGGGTGGGAGGAGAGGGAATGAGGGGGAGTAGTTGGAAAAAGGGGAATGTTCTGACAAGTAAGTCTTCTGGTCACATGTGGAAACTTGGACTAACTTGAGATTCAGTGTGATACCACCTCCTTCAAGAGGGAGTGGCGTGTAGGTTCTGCCAAGTGCTAAGAAAATAATTTAAAACTGGAAGTTGATTATAAAGCTCTGGATAAACGAGCCGTAAGGATAAATTAAAAAGGATAAATGGCTTTCTCTTTGTGTTGAGCTTACATTCATAGGATTGAACTCTGGCTGCCATAACTTAAACTGTAATTTAAAAAACATGATCTAGAGATCAGGACTGATGTGCTGCAAATCCGTTTCTGATGGGGGAAGGATGTGTGTTGGTCTCAAAGAACGTACGAACTATTTTTGTGTTGATGCAACAAGTCTTTGGTGGAGAACACTGGCTTTTAAGGCCTCTAAATCTCTGCCTAGGAAAGGATAATACATGAGCGATAAAGCAATGAAGAACTCCAACCATGCAAGTTGTGGAAGGGTGTTTGAGGGGGTTTGCATGCTTTAACTAGAAGCATTGACTGATTCTTGGGTGAAATGCAGCTCTGCTAGACTCACAGTACTGTTGTGGTTTTCTAGCAAGGTCAAGGCACTTTGAGCTCTGTGTTTAATACTGACCTCTGCAAGTCTTAGGCTTACGTGCTTGTAGAGTGGGATCTTTGTGTATTAGCTTCCCTGTTGGAAGCAGACTTCACTGTAGATTTGCTCCTTTTTACCCTGGTGTCCTCCCACTGGTGTTCTGTAGCCGAGGTGAGACAGCAACAGTGTGCTAAATTCTCAGAATTCAGGGCTCTTGAAGAGCATGATCTTTGCTTTGTGGTGCTTCCGTCAAACTTCTCTACATCAAAGAGCTCTTGAAGATGTCAACAGTTGCACAACACTGTAGCTAGAGGTTCTGTAGTTCATGGGACAAGTGTGAGAACTGTCTGAAGCAAGATGGTAAGAACTGTTCAAGCCCCCAGCCGTGTTACATAGCTGAACTTGCACATCGCCCCGAGGCTCAGTATACGTTAAGTTCTGTTATTGCTATAAACTATGATTCATAAGACTTTATTTTATGTAAAAATATTAACAATGCATAACGCTAGTTTTCATTTGGAGACTGCATTTCCAGGAAAGACTTTGGAGGTGGTGTCTGACACATGTTGGTACTTACTGGGGCTGCCAGCAGGGGGATTTTTGTGTTCAGAAAGGAAAATCTTGTGGCCTGAACAGGAAGGACATGTGTGAGAACCAGCCTTCACCTCTTCTGTTTGTTCATTAACTGATTTTTGTACGACTAAGATGCTTCTGCTCTGCAACTTCTAACACACTTGACTACTCCATGTGGTAAAGGTAGCATCACGTGGGTGTTGGTTCTGTGTGTGTGGGCTGAACCGCACCAGCACTTCTGGTCTGGCCCAGACACACAGAGCCTCTTGAGATTATGTTCTCCCCTTTCTTACAGTGAAATGAAATAAATTGTGTTAATGCTCTGAAGCATTAATTCAGTCTAGTACCACCTCCAACTAAAACTGGTCGGGCTCTTTCATTTGTGCCATTTTTTCCTCTGAAGGAAAGCAGGCTTGGATATGGAACCGACTGCGTTAGCGTTGGGTTGGTTGGGGTGGGCTTTTTTTTCCGCTTGTACCTTAAATATTTGGCAATTTTTTTTGATTGCTTTTCGTTTAGCCCCAACTGTTGTTTGCTCTTTGTTTAACCTCTGCCAGAATGATCAAAATGCATGTATTCACCTGCTAAACACAAGGAGAACAGGTTGTCTCTTTAAAAAAAAAAAAATAAAAAAAGTTCAGTACCTGATGCTTCAAAGACTTATTTCTTGTGCCAGCGTAGACATGGATGTCCTGCAAATAGCTTTTGGCTATTAATCCAAACTGTAGCTCCTGGAGCCAGAAGTGGGTTGATTATTTTTTTTTTTCTATGAGGAAACTCTGAGTTGAGAAACTGTTTGGTTGGTAAAAAAATGGTGCTTTCTTTTTTTGGCTTCCTCCTATGAATCGTATAGTTGACCGGTCTCTTCTCCGTGTACATCGAATCTTAACATGAATGTGCGGCAAAGTTACATAAAGTACATCCTGCACTGAGGCTACTGAGCTTGGCTTGCTTATTGAGTAAGTTTTAAATGTTAAATTGAAATCTATATTACAATAAAGTGATGCAAAAATGATTTTTGGCTGAAACTGAAGTCCTGCAGTTAAACTTCTTTTCAAATGTGGTTTACCCAACTGGAGTGATAGAAACTCCTGAAGTCATAATAAACCTAATAATAAAAGAAATAAATACAAGCACTTGGGCTGCTTTGTAGTTCTTCTGAGATTCCGGATAACTGTCCCTTGGTAAACCCAGAGCAAGATACGGTTAGTGCGAGTTGGCAAGTTCATTCTGATCCTGCAGGGTTAGGCTTTTTACTTGAGGAAGGCAGTTGGGTAGCTGCTCAGTTTAGCTCCACAAAAGGCTTTCCATGATCTCTTTCCTTGTTCTGCTATGGACTAAAAAAGATCCTAGGAATCGAGTGCCTGGAGAATAAAACTAAAGAGCTGGGCTCTTTAGCTTGGAGAAGAGAAGGCTGAGAGGAGACCTCATCATGCTACAACTACCTGAAAGGATGTTGTGGACAGGCTGGTGCTGGTCTCTTCTGACAAGCAGTGATAGAACAAGAGGGAATGGGCTCAAGTTACAACAGGGTAGGTTCAGACTGGATATTGGGAAGAATGTCTTCACAGAAAAGGTGGTCAGGCACTGGAATGGGTTTCCCAGGGAGGTGTTTGAGTTGCCATCCCTGGACGTGTTTAGAGATTGTTTGGATGAGGTGTTGAGGGGTCTAGTTTAGGGGGGCAACTTGTAAGGTAGGTGGCTGGATTCAATGATCCTAGGGGTCTTTCCCAACCAGAGTGATTCTGAGTTGGACTGGAACACTCGTACTAGAGGTTCTACAGTGTTTAACATTGCTAATACTTGGGAAAAGCCACCCAAAACCTCTTTAGAGAATTACATGTGGTTGACTTCTCCAGCAGAGCTTTCCAGTCTCTTGCAAAAGACACTTTTAAGACACTTTTTCTTCCAGTGCTTTAATTAGCTGCTTTTTCTGCTTGATGGAGGTGACACTAAACCTGCAAACTGTTTTCCACTTAGCTGCCTTATCACCAGGTCTTTGAATCTCACTATAAAGTTGGATTTCGCATCTTTTAATTAACACATTTTCCCTTCCGGCTGGTGAAATGTTCCAGGGGGTTTGGAAAGTTATCCTTACATGTAAAACCCCAGCACCTTTCCTGAGTTGGCCTGGAGCTAGTAGTGCTCTGGTAGGAGTAAGGAGTGTGCACCTGAGTTACTCCCCTGCGCCAGGTGGGCTGCTGTGGTTGTGTGGGGTAGCCACAAGGCCCTGTGACTCCTTTCAGATCCTTGGGTTATTTGAGGTGATGAGGGAGGTGCTGGCACTGGTCAGGAGCTCTGCCTGTCTCAAGCTTTCCTTGCCTGGGCACAAGCCTGGGGATGGTGTGAGGCTGGGTAAACTGTCAGAATTCATTAAGGTCTCAGCTTATGAGCCTGAAGGATCTGAGGTGGTTCAGCCTGGAGAAGAGAAGGCTCTGGGGGCACCTGGTGTAGCAGCTTCCAGTACCTGAAGGGGCTACAGGAAAGCTGGAGATGGATTTTTGTACAAGGAACTCTGGTGATAAGGCAAGGGGGATGGTTTCAGGCTGAAAGAAGGATGACTGAGATTACATCTGGGCAAGAAATTCCTTCCTGTGAGGATGCTGAGGCACTGGAACAGGTTGACCAGGGAGGTTGTAGCAGCTCCATCCCTGGCAGTGTTCAAGGCCAGGCTGGATGAGGCTCTGGGCAGCCTGGTCTGGTATCATTACCTGGCAGGGGGTTGGGACTGGGTGATCTGAGATCCCTTCCAACCCAAGTCACTCTGTGGTCAGCACTGGTGCTTTCTGTTGGTGGCCTTCTTCCAAACCATCTCAGAAGGAAAACGTGTCTGGTTTTCTTCCTCCCATTTGTGACTGGCCAGTTCTGACCTCCATGCAAGGACCATCTCCTCATGCTGAATGTAACATGTCTGGATGTTTAGGTGGTTCTGGCACCTGCTGTGTGTGATGCTCTTTTTCAAATGAGCATAGTTTGTGCTGCCTATGGGTTGTGGAGTTTCCACCCCTGGAAATACTCGGGTTTCTGGATACTGCCTAGAGTGTCCTGCTCTTGGACCTGCTCTCATCACAGCAGTCGGACTAGGTAACCCCCTGGAAACTTAGATGCTGTTCCATCAGAATTGCTTCTCCACCACCCTGCTGAGTAGAAGCTGATCCCAGGTTTGACCATGCTGATTTCTTGCCTCAGTGTTGTGTGTTTTGTGGGTTTTGAGGCGCTGGAGTTGTTTCAGGCTGAACTGGGGGGCTTCTGCTGTTGCTTGTTTGTGCTACAACATCTGCTCAGCAGATGGCAACATGACCACGGAAGGACCAGAGGGCATCTGCCACAGCTTGGCTTTGAGAACTGATAGAAATCCCATTTCCTAAGAGGTGCAGGTTCAGCTGGGAGCTGCCAAGTGCTTCTGGCCAAAACCCCTCCTTGGGAATGTTCTTGTGATTCCACAACATGTAGAGCAAGACTGCATCACCTGCTGTTGGTCCTGATGTGAGCTGAGAGAGGGGAGACACGTCTGGTGAAGCTGCCAACGCAGATGAGATGTTCCACCAGTTAAAGCTCCGACTGTGCTGGTCCCACAACACACACACCCATAAGCTTCCCCAGTTTACATTAACATGGAGCTAGAAGACCCCAGTGAGACCTTCAGGCTCTGTGCAGATTGACCAGCAGGAGATGGTCTTGAAGGATGCAAAGAGCAAGAGGTGGTCCAGAGGTGGTACAGGATTGCTGGAAGACAAACAGCCCTCAATTACAGTAACTCTTAAGCCTAGGTTGAGTGTTGGCTGCAAGATGCCAGCGGTTGGGTGGCCGCATGAGAGAGCTCCTGGTACCCAGCTGTTGAATGGGGAGGGGAGGTGCGTGTGAAGGCTGCAGCTGTTTTTCTGCAAAGGCTGATGTTTGAATCATAGAATCATTTAGGTAGGAAAAGACCTTCAGATCATTGACTCCAACCACTAGGTCCCATCCCTAAGGTCCAGATCTCCACAACTGTGAAATGCATCCAGGGATGGCAATTTGACTCCCTCCCTGGGCAGCTTGTTCCAAGGTCTGAGGGCCCTTTCCATAAAGACGTTTTTCCTCCTGTCCAACTTAAACCTCTCCTGGTGCAGCTTCAGGTGACTACTTCTTGTCCTATCACCACTCCTTTGTGAGAAGACACTAAAAAAATCCAGATTGGGGGAGGGAAACAGGGGGTCAGAACAAAGCAAGCAGATTATTAGAAGAGTTTCTATCATTTAACAGAATAATAGAATCATTAGGGATTGGAAGGGACCTCGAAAGATCATCCAGTCCCATGTCCCTGCCAGAGCAGGATCACCTAGACCAAGTCACACAGGAACATCCTGCTCCTATGGCTGCTTGTTCTGATTAACAGAACTGGAGAGAGTGGTCTTGGCCACAGCTTCCTTCCTTAATTCCATTCTCTACACTCTCTCCATCCTGCCTGGCAAGCATTCGGGTAGGTGGGTAAGGATGTCTCCAAGGGATACACAAAGGCCCACCAGGGACCATCACCTTGAGCTTGTCCTTACAAGTGTTATCTATAAATACAGTCACTTGGAGCGATCCAGCTGGCACCGTCTAGCCCAGCTCGTCATGATCGCAGATAGAGCTACTGTCAAGTGAGGCCAGATCTTCAGCTGCTTGATGGAGCTGTGCCCATCGCCGCTGCTTGGGAGCACGACGCAGAGGAGCTGCCAGTCATCAACAGGGAAGAATCGTAGAACATTAGAGATTGGAAGGGACCTCGAAAGATCATCCAGTCCAATCCCCTGGCCACAGGAAGATCACCTAGACCAAGTCACACAGGAACACATCCAGGTGGGTTTTAAATGTCTTCAGAGAAGGAGACTCCACAACCCCCCTGGGCAGCCTGTTCCAGTGCTCAGTCACCCTTACCAGGAAGAAGTTCCTTCTCACATTCACATGGAACCTCCTGTGTTCCAGCTCACACCCACTGCCCCTTGTAGTATCACTAGATGACATTGAGAAGAGCCTGGCTCCATCCTCCTGACACCCACCCTTCACACGTTTATAGGCATTAATGAGGTCACCCCTCAGTCTCCTCCAAGCTCAAGAGACCCAGCTCCCTCAGCCTCTCCTCATAAGGGAGGTG
>JAOXOE010000771.1:2864021-2916482 GCA_028565055.1 Phoeniculus purpureus | reverse complement strand
CTTACTGCCTCCCCTCCTTACTTGGCCCAGAATCGAGAATTCTATCATTTCATGGTCACTGAGTCCAAGGCGGCCTCCGACCACCACATCACCCACCAGTCCCTCTCTGTTTGTAAGTAACAAGTCCAGCAGGGCACCTCCCCTGGTGGGCTCACTTACCAGCTGAGTCAGGAAGTTACCTTCCACACACTCCAGGAACCTCCAGGGATGGGAATGCCACCAGTGCCCTGAGCAGACCATTCCAGTGTCTGATCACCCTTTCTGTGAGGACCTGCATGTGCTGTGGCATAAAGAGGTTTTCCTAGAAAGCTGTTGGTAGTGAACAAGTAGATTCCTAATAGGAGCCTGAGTGCCAAAACAGTTAAATTATATTCTTTCCTCTGTGGTGAGATGCTAAAAACCCACCTCAGAAATAGAGGGTCCTTGACAATGATTTACAAGGACCAGTGTTAAGTCTGTCATCCATCAGGGAACACACACAGGGTATTTTATATCAACATCTATATATAATGTTTCCAAGAACAATTAAGGCATGAGATTTTAAAAACAAATCTCACACATCTTCCTGACAAACTGTTGGGGACTTCTGGTGTTAATTTTAGCAGTTTCAATTGAACTTGGTTCGGCTGGAAATGTAAGGGGAAATCTGCAGTAATCAGGATGTGACACTCATTAACACTTTCACAAAATACCCGCTGGACTTGCATAAAGATTCCTTGGCGAATCTTTAATGTGAGATTTCCCTTGGTTTTACTCCACATTCAGCTCCATTTGTCCTCCCTCTGTCCTCTCCCCTCCCCTGCCCCCAAAGAGAGCTGCTGTAAACAGTTCACACAAAGCATAATTAAATGTACCAAATGACCAAAATATACCTATAATTACCCAAAAGCTTATATCATCACGTACATAATTATGAAAATTATAGATATTTTCCAATAACTAATTCTGTAAGGGAGACAAACGCTGATCGGATACGACAGCATCATATACGATACTGCCAGCATCATATCATGTGGCAAAGAAGAAATTAATCGGGGCCATCTAAATCTTGTTTGAAAAGTAGAACCAGATTCTCTGGAGTAAGTATTTACTACATCTTTTTAGCTATATGGGATCTATTTCACTACATCAACGTGTGCCATCAGAGCAGACATTGTAAAACATAATGGAAAGCGCATAGTGGAAAGTATCCCGGGTTTTCTCTTTTGAGGTGTAGTAAATCCTCATTGGAGCTCAATATTCTGCTTATAAAATGTTGGTTTGGTTAGCTTTGGTTTTTAAATAGAATTCTTGGATAAGAATGGCTGTTATGCTGAGCTTGGCATTGAGGGGATACATTTTATGTCAAGTAGATTCAGAATTAAATTTTGAACCACAATTAAATTTTTTCCTTTGTCCTAAATTCCTGTAAATAGACATAAACACAATTTGATTTCTGGTGTGTCCTCCTCAAAGCCATACATTTGTGTATAGGATAAACTTTGAATTTATTTCTAGGAGATAGCCTGGACGTGTTCCTGTGCGACTTGGTCTAGATGACCCTGCTGTAGCAGGGGGATTGGACTAGATGATCTTTCAACGTCCCTTCCAATCTCTAATGATTCTGATTCTATGATATACAACAGAATAGATGTACCAGGCAATTTATTGCTTCACTTGCTTGCAATGAAATTATTCAGAGAGTCTTATTTCATTGCTCTTACTCAACAGATCCGATATCCCACTGGCACAGCAAACAGATTTCTGAAGGAAAATACAACCCGAGTAGGTACAAGGGCTAGAACCCACTGCTGCATTTTTACTTCTGCTTAAGCTCTGAGGCTCAGGTCATCTTTATGTTCTGTTCCTTCCTGAGTAATAAAAATGCACAGATGGGGTTCTAGTGATTTGTTGGTTCCTGTAAAAGATAAATTAGAACATCAAAAGACTGGGAGTTTGTATTTTCTTGCTGAACTACCATAAATTGTCAACACGGCTTCACCAAGGGCAAGTCTTACCTGACCAACTTGGTGGCCTTTTACGATGGGGGTCACAGATTGAATAGTACTGGTCCCAGTGCCGACCTCTGGGGGACTCTACTAGATACAGGCTTCCAACTAGACTCTGTTCCATTGACCACTACTCTCTGGCTTCTAACCTGCAGCCAGCTCATCATCCACCTTGCTACCCAATCATCTAGACCACACTGCATCAGTTTGGCTGCAATGATGTTGTGAAAGCCTGTGTCAAATGCTTTACTGAAGTCAAGACAGACCACATCCACTGCTTTGCCATCATCTCTCCACCTGGGTATCAGGTTGGTCAAGTATGACTTCTCCTTGGTGAAGCCATGCTGACTGTCCCTAATGACCCTCTTGTCCTTGATGTGCCTAGAGACTGCATCAAGGATAAATTGTTCCATCACCTTTCCTGGGATAGAGGTGAGGCATCCACATTTTCTCGTTTGGAAGAATTTATTTCCTTTGGTACCTGCTTTAGCTTCATGAACTAGATTGAGCAGAAACAGCCAGATTCTGGCTCTTGGAAGTCCAGCTTTGTATACTGGATGAGGGTGAAGGCTCTCCTCCTTCTCTGTACTTCTACAAACTTTGCTGTTCTCCAGTGAACAGATGGAAGAGGAACACATAGTTCTGTATCTTTCTTCCATTGCCACTAGGAGAGTGCATAGGTAATTCATAGCCTTCACGTCCACAATTCTACCCAAGCAATGAGAACTAAGATTTCATTCGTGCAGATAGACCTACTCCTGTCAGTCTAGCACTAGACCTAACAGTTAGTCCTAAGAGGATCCTGGCAGCTGCCTGCACTGAGCAACGTACTCCATCTACTTGCCAACATGTATTGCCCAGTCTCATTCCTTATGGGCCAGTTTTGCATCTGGGAGATCGCGTTTCCCTCAAAGTATTTGATCTGTTTTCCCACACTGTCTGCATTTCAAGAAATTCCTACTGATGCTGATGTTTCAGGGCTAAATTTGTGGCACTCAACTTCAAAGTTTTGTCTGCTGACACTTTCTTAAGCACTACACATGCAGTTGCCACGGATGCGAAGATTGAGCACCAAAAGATCACCATGTAAATGATGAGATCTAGATGGTCATGTATTTATACAGTCATAGGCACGCATTTTACTGATGCAGTTATTACTGAGTCAGTGTTATTGGAGAAAGTGACGCATTGTTGCTTTGACCCATGTCTGGTGCACCCAGGCAGCTGTGATGAAGCACAGTGCCCTCTCCCTTGTCCTGCTTTTCCATTGTGAAATTAACTGTTCACCCAGTTGGTAGCTGGCCAACTATGACCTGGTGCAGGGCAGATGAGGGCTGTTCAGCTAGGCTTTACTTCACTTCCTTCCAAAGGACAATGCACCATGTACGTTTTGATCTAAGAGACAGAGACACAAGAAGTGTAACGTGGGACGACTTGTTCTCATTGACATTGCCAGTTCTGTGATTCTGTGAAATACTCTTTCATCACAGAATTGTGCTCATGCTTCTGCTCCAGATAGTAATTCCTATCACAAATGCTTTCCCAGAGATACCAGAGTTTGTTTTAAAACCACATGAAAAGCCAGCACTATTATTTCTTGCAGGTATGGCTACTTTTACTGGCCCTCAAAAATTGCCACCAACTTCTAGTGTGTTCTAAGGTTCAGAAACATTTCACAGCCTTTGCTCCCCTCCACTTCACAAAAACCCCATGATGCCATCATGCAGAGAAGGCAAAGAGTGAAAACTCAGGAGATGAGTCAGGACAAAGTATTCCACACTGACTTCAACAGAATAAAGTTAATTGGTGGGTATAAAATTGTGAATGAAAGCCACAGCCATCGTGAAACTGCAAGTCAACTTTATATCCTATTGTAGTAAAATACTACTCAAAGCCTAAGTATGTTGTATCTCACTCCAGTGGAAAATTAGTAGGCTAGGAATGAACAGAGATCAAGGAGATTACCCTTACGTGTATCATGCATTTATAGATGTGTGATAGTGTTATCCAGTTGCCTGGTCATCTTATTGACTCTGCGATGGACTCTCTCCTGTAGTTTCCTATCCTTCTGGAACCGGGGAGCCTAGAACTGGACTCAGGGCTCCAGATGTGGCCTCACCAGGGCAAAGCAGAGAGGGAGGAGAACCTCCTTCAATCTACTGGCCACACTCTTCTTTAACACATCCCAAGAGACCTCCAAAGAAGTCATTCCCTGCAATCTTTTCCTCTGCTTCTCCATACAGTAACCAAGACATTTTTATTTACCCAAGGCAGTATCAATCAGTGAAGAAGACAGAAAAGACATAGTTTGTTGGGACTTCAGTAGATAAGATTCATTTGGAGGTAACCTGACGTGAGTACTGAAATTGGTGCCAAATGTGGGGAATTCCAATTGTTTTTAGGTGTGTAACTGGACAGTCAATGAGATTCCAGACATCCCTCACTGCCCTAGACAGGCGAACGGAGCAAGAACCAAAGACAAAAGACACAGCACTAGGGAAATGGGGCGAGGACAAGTGGAGAGAACCACATAGTAAATAGAATGTTTCCAGAAGTCTACTGCTGGCCTTGAGTTAATGTAGCTGCAAGAACAAACTGGGAAGAGAGAGATGGAAAGAAAAACAGTTACTGGTCTATGCACTGCACTGCGGTGTTCAAGCTACTTGCTCTCCCCTGAACATCTGCTGCCCTGAATAAACAATGCACATACATTCCTGTAGACACACATATTTAATATCCTCAAGAGACTGGCAAGTGTTTTGATCATGATTATTCTGGAATCATTAGGGATTGGAAGGGACCTAGAAAGATCATTCAGTTTAATCCCCCTGCCACGGCAGGATCACCTAGACCAAGTCACACAGGAATGCATTCAGGAACAGCAATGCCCAAAGCAGTGGACAGTCATATTTTCTAGAGAAGTTGTTTTGATGGGTTGTTTAAAGAGAGGTTGGAAATCTCTGACTAACAAAGCTTTGACAATGAGGTGACACCATTTTTTAATAAGATGGACTTAATTTAGAAAAGATAAGACAATCTCCTGCATTCTTGTGAGTCATCACACATCATTAAGTCTTTTTTATATTAGCCTAAGAACTGTGGGTTTTGGATGATTTCACTAATTAAACTTGAAAGCAGAATGGAATGATTTTTGGACCTCTACTCCACTTAAAGATCCATCTAGTTTTATTAACATGCACATCAAGAGAAAAAAGTTGGCCATCACATCAGCTCTGCTCTGGCAGTTTTATTACAGCTGCTCTAACACACCGTTAGTGACTTGAGCTGCAAATGTCTTCCTTGTATAAGTGTCACTCCTACGATGTAGGATTCTCAACATATCCCTCTCAAGATTTTTTTTGGTGGCTGCTCCATCTGCATCCTTAAAGATGTAGGATATTTTAGGGGAAGAGCATCTCTCGTATTTACGGCTGCTCACATGTTTATAATTGCACATCACCCTAGGCGAATAAGCAGTGTGAACACCACTACCTAGCCTGGAAAGCCATGCAGTGTTTCCTGAAATTGTGGAATTAATATGGTCATTACGCAAGCATGAAACAACACGAGTAATTACAACCCATCATTACCTTGAATCCTGGCACAAAACCTGGAACAAAATTAAATTTAATCCTAATGCCAAAATCAACGCAAAGAAAAACAACACCAAAGGCACAACTGGATTCTCTGTCCTACTTCCTCTGCTATTTCTTTTTGTGCAGCTACAGAACAGAAAGACAAGAAGGGTCTCTGAGCAGTCGTATCAGAATGACGTGGAACAGCAAGAGGCTGGCAGATGCGTGAAGGGAAACTTCTTTCCATCAAAGACTTGAAAAAATTCTCTAAATCTACTCCAAATCTAGATCCGAGAGCTGTGAGAATACAGAAAGATTGAAGTTTGTTAGGGAATCGTAGAGCACAGACTGACTCAGATCAATAGTGTTACACCAAAAATGCAGTAATTGTTACCGTGTCTAAAGAGATCTGTAATCCTTCTCAAGGGCACAGCGCAGTAACAACTGAAGCATCCACCTGCAAGCTAAGGTGGTTGCACATCTGCACTACCAACTGAAAGCAGAATTTGTGAGTTTTGTGAAAAGGGGAAAGGTTTCACAGCTTTTTGCTGAGAACTTGACCACAGAAGGGGAGACATCAGCTACAGTGAAGAATCATAAAGTCACAGAGCTGAAAGGGACCTCCAAAGGTCATCCAATCCAATCCCCCTGTAACAAACAGGGAACGGAGACATGAGCTACAGTGAAGAATCATAGATTCATAGAGTTGAAAGGGACCCAATTGGTTTGTCTTGCAAAACGGGACAGGATGTTGGTGTTGAAATCTCCCATCACGTAGCCATCAGAAAACTGATTCACAATTCTAGGCATCTTTCTTCTCAGCTCTTCTGGAGCCACAACGAAGCAGCTCATCTAGTAGGGAGCAATGCACTGGAAACAAAGTTTTCCCAGGGAAGATGTTTTCATTTGGTGTCAATTCTAGTACAGCAAACTCCAAATAATAAGCAGCTCAATAACATTAATACAGTTGGAATTGACTCCAACAAGCAAAAAAAGACTTGTCTTCAACCCAGAATAGTTTTCAGACCAAGAGAATATCTTGGAACGAGTGGAATGACAGAGTACATCACAGTGTAAATAGCCGCTGAACTATCTGGGAAGCCTAATGGCATCACCAGATGGTTGTTGAGCCGGCAAGGAAAGAGTTCAAAAACAATTGCTCAAGACAGAAAACCACAGAGCAGAGTAGAAGGATTTGAGAAGACTAAATGAAATCAGAATGCAGACACAAAGGCCAAGTACAGATTCCCCTCCTGATCCCCAAAATAATAACACTAAAAGTACTATCACAATGGTCCAATCACCTGGCAAACACTGTTCACTGCTATTCAATAAACTGAAGATCATTTCTCTCACTTCTCAATATCCTTATACTGCTCTAGCATGACTTTGGATGACAGAAATACTGAAAAGCAAAAGCATCTTATTAAATTTATCACAGGGTTCTAGTGAAAACCAATAAAAGCAAACTTTTGGGTTGCATTGGCCAAGATAGAATCATAGAATCATTAGGGATTGGAAGGGACCTTGAAAGATCATCTAGTCCAAGATGAGGTAAATGTATTTTAAAACTTGCTTTCTAATAGCTTAGAGAACAAGAATCTGCCTAGAAGCAGGGAGGGAGAAGAGACATCTAATAGTGGACATCTCTCATGGTCTGAGAGAGACTGAGGATGAAATCCTCTTGCTGACTGTACCACTGAAAATTAGTCTTTAGAAAAAGCTGCTGCAAGAGGCAAACTGTCCCTCAACATGGCAAAAATGACATTTCTCTACCAAAATGCATCACCTGTTCCATACGGACACAGCCCTACACTCCAGCAGAGCACTTCTACTGCTGCAGGACCCACATAGGTCTTCCAGTTAAGGTAAATATAAATCTCTAGCTGCTGATGATGCTGATTTCTCAGACACTTTTAACCAAATGATCCACTAGAGAGCACAGCAACATTTTCAAACACACTCTGCTAACGTCTGCAAGTGCTACACGAGGTCTGGTGGCAGTCAGTGCCACTCATCCGTACCGGCAATATGCTAAACAATATGTCGTGCAAAAAGGAGATAAGGAATGTCCTTAATACGATGCTTGAAGGAAAAAGGGTCAACGGACCATGAACTTTTAATGGACAAATTTCAACAGTTTACAGCCTGCTCTGCAGTTCCTGGACATGCTTGGAGGAAAAAAACCTTCTTTTGCGTTATATAAGGTGATATGTGTGGACATAAAACAAAATGTGAGAAAATACATGGCTCGTTCCTACAGGAGAAACCCACAGGAGTGTTCTTATCACTACGCAGGGCAGGGGCTGGTTTTCTTCCTGTTCTGCAATATGTTCTGGTGATGGCATGACATTTTTACTTCCCATTAAAGGAAGCCCTTAGCATCATTTTTCATTTCATACAGTAATGGGCAAACTGTAAAATTACTCTGAAGTTAAAAAAAAAATCCAAATCATGACTTTGCTTTCTTTTTATTTCTTTTCTATTTGTTTCTTTTTATCTTTTTTTCATTTCTCAGAATGAAAGGAGTATGTTTAAGACCCACCTGGATGTGTTACTGTGTGACTTGGTCTAGGTGATCCTGCTGTGTCAGGGGGATTGGACTAGATGATCTTTCGAGGTCCCTTCCAATCCCTAATGTTCTGTGATTCTGTGAAAGTCACTGTCCTCTATGCAGCTATCTGATCCATACACAGGGGAGGCCAAGTCTGCCAGGACTCCTGAGAACATTGTTCTCCATGTGCCTCTGCTTCTCCTTTACACAGCACAAATGATGGTGCCTCTGCCTCTCTGCAGGCACACATTGACCTGTTCTCATCTGTAGGATTATTAAGACACTGGGTATGGTCAGGAAGGAACATGCCAAGGTGGGGGCCCTGTGTGGAATTTCACACTTCACAGCTCTGCTTGACTGTGTCAAGACTGCTCTGCACTCCAGAACACAAAAGCAAACATAGAGGGAGAGGATGGAAACTGCTGCTGCCCCTTCTCCTTTAGGATATGTCCTTCCTGGACCATAAAGGCTTTGTCAACTCCACTTTTCCTTGAGTGGCTCTTTGTGTATTTGCCTCAGGGTGTGATTTCCCTTTTACTTTTTAAATACAAATTTCCACAGGACTTTGGAATTGGACCATATTCTACAGGACTTTTTCACAGTACCTCTGGAATTGCAGCATTCAGGCGCAGAGGCTATCTAACCCCCGATATTTTTTTCTCCTAGGTAGGGTGAAGAAGCTCCTAAAGAAGCTTCTTCAAGGCCAGGTTTGACGAGGCTCTAAGCAACCTGGCCTAGCAAGAGGTGTCTCTGCCCATGGCAGGGAGTTGAAGCTAGATGATTTCTGAGGTCCTTTCCAACTCAAACCATTCTATGATTCTATGAAGCTGAGGCCCTGCTGCCCATCCTCTCTCAGCCCATTTGTTTCAGGAGCAGGTCCTCCATAAAAGCAGATACAGGTCACACTACAAGAAGCTCATAACGAGATGCTGTGAGTGAGCGAGTTCAGGGCACCAATGTTATCAACAGCCTACAGCATGCAGGCTCTGTGCTTGATGGCTCCAGCAGATCAAACACAAACCTGCCATCCAGTGGGTCTTTCACACTATTCCTGGCTCTGCTGCTGATTCACTTGTTCTCTACATTTAGCTGGTGATACTATACTAAGACTTCACTGGGGGGAGCAAAGATTAGTCGAGGTTTGCTTGGATTCAGTTGTTAATTCGCAATGTTAATCACTACTATTCCCACCTGCTCTCTATCTCATTACAAAGCTTTAGCCTGGGCTTTGAGTCACTGGATGAAATTCAAAAGCCTTTTCCTCTTTTTCCTGTTTCACAGTGCGATGAATTCAGCAGAAATGTCACTCAAAGTGACACCACTCAGTATTCAGTGTGTGGTGTTTAAGTACCAAGATAATAATAATAACAATAAGCCAAAAACTTGAAGACACTCCCTATAATTTTGCCCAGTGATCCTTGTCCCAAGAAAACAGCCCAGGGTAATGCAATATTGTCTGTCATCACCCTCCTGAGCACATGGTTCCTACTGACACTGACTTTCTTCATTATTCTCCCTTAGTAGGAGGAGATCAGCTTCATCTTACTCAAATTCTCTTGACTCTCAACTTTTCTTTTCAGTGGGATTCTCATGGAGTTTCATCAGTGGCCTACTAATACCTCTGACATTCTCCAGCATCTTTAGCTTTAACATGGGCAATACTGCATTTTGGATTCTTATTCCGCACCATCCTACCTCCCCCCATTATTATTCATTCTGCTATAGATGTCCATACTGCTTCCCATTCATCTAGAGTTACGAAAATGGAATCACTTATTCCCTAGTGATAGTTTCAAATGTTGCCTTTCTTCCTCCCTGTGCTTCATCCCTAATGCTTTATCTCAGAGGAACTAATCCCCGTCTTTTAGCCTCTCCTACGCATATTCTCTCCAACATACCTTGAAAACAGACTTGCTGAGACCATCTTGTCCTGTTCAGCAATTTCTGTCCTACTGTAGGTTGACATCACTCATTCAGGCAGCTTGTGCCTGCCTGCCAAATGTCACGTTTCTCAGCCTCTGCTTGCTCATCTTGGGGTCTTTCAGCAATCAAACCCCTCACTTTTGCACCATGGTCCAGGGAAGGCATCTGCAGTGTGACTCAGGACATTTAGCTGGAGCTATATGGAGTCACCTGAGCAGGCAGCAAACCTGCACCAGACCACCAGATTTATTTAGCAGCTCCTCACAAACTTTGCTCCTTCTTCCCCTGAACTGCTCTTCCTTGCTGACCTGTAAAAAGGCTGAAATGCAAAAGGACTCCTACAGTTAATGTTAGCAGGAAATCTACCAGTTAAAACTGGCTCAGGGAACAGCTAGGAATAATTAACACTGTTCCATTTACAGCAATGCAAAAACACATGTCCAGCTGTGTACTCTGCCTCCCACTTGCCTTCACTGTAAGGAACACTTCCTGCTAACACCTCCAAAACATATTTTGTGGCCTGATCTTGTTTCAGGGCCTCAGGGAGCACCATCATATTTAATAGTGATGTTTCCCAACAAAAGGTCTGTCACACTGGTGATGAGACAATAGTTTCACAGTACATGTTTGCTCATGATAATGATGAAGACCAGGTTGCACAATAACCCAATGAAAGGCAGATCCCACTCAGCACTGGTTGCCCTGGTGCAGGCTCTGACTTAGTGACACATGAAATTTTTTCACAGCTGCTCCAGAGTGGCTCTTCCCCTCCTCCATTCATTTTTTAACCTTATTTTTTTAATTGTCACTTTTCTGCAGAGGTAACACTTTCTGTCACAAATTTACACACTTTTCTGGGGGAATGTAAAAGTATGTAAAAGCAGTATGTAAAGATGGTGTTTTCTATTCTCCCTTCCCATCCTCCCCATCACAAAGTGTAACAGGAACTGCAGTCTATAAAACAGCTACAGTGAGAGATCTGGTAATTTTTCTTTACCTAAGACCTGAGTGTGAGGAGCATGACTCACAGAAGCAGGCAGTGACAAATGCATGGCACCCAAAGTCACTTCTGGTCCCTTTTATTTTGCATTACCTTTGGCAGGTGACTGGCAGGGATGGCTCACGAGAAGCGACACGTAGAAATTCCTATGGTAATGTATGAACCGCAGCAAGAACGCTACGTGCCAGAACCCTCTGCTCCAGAGTACAGGAGCCAAGATGGTAAGCGGGTTGACTGGGGTGGCTTTGGGACAAGCACCCTGTTTGTTGATTGTGTGGTAAATACTGAGCTTTGCCAGGAAATGGTCTGTGCCAGCATGTAGCCAGGGTTTGGGTAGGTGAGCTGGCAGAGTCTCCTCACAGAAACACTATTTAAAATGGCAAACAATATTTTTGTTGGTTTAACTAAGACTTTTTCAAACACCACATGGTTTATTGGAAAACGAATTGTAGTTGTTATCACTACAATAATTTTATATTCCTGAGGAGCAAATGTTCAGCCACCAAACTTTGTACATGGATGAGCTCTGTCTTGTCTCAGCTATAATCTAGTTTTCCAGGGCACTGGCCTTTACCCCAACTTGTGCTGTCCAGAGCTGCTCTCACTAGGCATTCTGCCACTAGGTTCTACTCAAGGGATGAACCACCTCTCCCCACCACTGTCATATGGGGAAACACCATGACTGAAGTGCTGACAATTTAGCTCAAGGACTGCAAGCAGCAGTGACAGCTGCTGCTCTGCTAGATTGGCTTTTCCCTCTGAAACCAGACATTGCCCTTACACCTACACAAGCACCTCACAGCACTTCTTTGTTTTCTGCCTGAGTCCATGCTCACTGAAAGACACACTAAAATATCAGAGATTTTACCTTTTTTACCTTCCAGCTATTAATGATATTGCCATTTGCGAGACAGGACTGGATCCAGAAACCAGAACAGGAGGTCAGAAGGTGACTAGCAAGACTAGATGCCTCAGTTCTGAGTCTCTAAACCTGATTCATTTTCAGAGCATTGTACTCTGATCAGCTGTCTTGGAAAGTACTTTTGTCTTCCAAGACCTCTCTGGCCTCTTACTGAACTCAGAACTTGCAAGTGACTGAGGAGAAAAAGTCCCTTTTGTGTCCTACTCACAGCTAAGAGACAAGCACTCAACACTCCCAGAACTGAGCTGCAGCCTTGTCCTTGTGCAGGAACCAGGTCCTTCACAAAAATGTGATTGAAAACTCACTTGAACTAAGCACATTCCTCTTCCACACGAGAGGGAAAATCATCTTAATTTTTTACAAATTTGGTTTTTCACAAACAACACCCCTCTGAAAAATACAGACAACCCACAGCAAAACCTAAACACCACCCTCCCCACCACCAAAGACAAATCCTGCTGCACATCTCCAGCACTTCTGAGGGCTGTTCTAGGAAACGTTAGTAATGATTCTTCAACTTTGCCATTCTGTCTCTGGAAAATCCCAGTTGTGTTGTCCCATTTGGTAACCCTGCGGGCTTTGAGATTTATCTAGCCTCTCTTTCTAACCCAGGACAGCTCATTTCCCAGTCAGACTCACCTTGGTTCTGGATGATTCAGGGGCGCAGTGTGGACTACCAGCTCAGGGCTGCTCTGCTTGGGGATAGGTGCTTCTTGGAGGCTCTGTGGGCTTGACCAAACACGACGTCTCATAACTGTCGTCCTGCTGCAGCCCAGTCTGGTGGTTTGATACCAAACCACCTGGCTGAAAAGTTTTATACAGGAATTAATGTTTAATGTACCACAAATGTATTTGTTTTAATATACTCATTTATTTCACACTCAGGTAGGCTGACTGCTTTCTTAATCTGTAAGATCAGGAAAAGAACTAAAAAGCATAAGGTATCTTAAGTCATCAGCTTCCCTGCTGCTTTACCCCCAAGTAAAGGAAAGAAAAAAGATTTTTTACTTTTTCCTAGTACAAAGGATATGATCAAATGACTTGATGGGAAGCTGAGGGCAGATAAAATTCAAATTACAACAAACCCCTCTAAATACTAGTAGTAATCACTGAAACTAGTGAGAGGCACTGTGGATCCTCTTCAGATGTCAAAGAGGGCTTTGGGAGGCAGGAGCCGTATGAGTATTTTTAATGTTTTGCCCTGTTTTTAATTTGCCTAGTGGGTTATGAGTATCCTTCTCCTCCTCCTTACTCCTGCCGAGAAACAACCACCATTGAACAACCAGGTAAGCGTGAGGGGACTGGGCTGCTGGCAATGCTCATGGTTCTCCTACACAGTAACAACAATGAAATGGTTTTAGTTTTCAAATCAACTGAGAAGACGGAGTTTTTCTGATCCAATCACAATCTAAGAGGCAGGACAATTTCCCCAGAAATCTTTTAAAATCAGTTAGGGCTTTCAGAATCATATTAAGTTCAATGTATTTTGCTGTTCCTGTTCTAGTCACCTTTATGACAAAAAGTTTCAGAGTCGCCAAATAACCTCTCTTACAGCAGGGACGGAGATACTTTTTTTTTTTAAGGTGCCCAAGTCCAGAAGACAATTAAACTCAGGCAATTACACTCTGTCCTGTCTTACTGACAATACCCTCCCTCTCCTAAAGTTCTGCTTCAAATAACAGCATGAACACACCCTGAATTTGCTTTAGGGTGCTTAAAATGGTATTTTCACCGAAAACTATACCACTCATGTACCTACAAGGGGCATGTCCCTTGCAGAATAAGACAGTGTCAGGTCCAGACAGAAAAAACAAGAGGGAAGTTACAGTCTTCAGTAACTGGGGGCAGCACTGGCACCTGGCTGATGACATTTGTATGTTAGAGTAACCACTTGGGGGCAATTTCTTATAAATACTGAAAAGCTGATCCAGAAAGCTCTGCCATGTCCTCCAGATACCTTCTCAGATGTGCATTTGACAGCTGATTTACAGAAACTGCCTGACTATGGGGATTATCCCCGTGTATGTCCTCATCTGAGTAAATACTGGCTGCTGGTAAAGGCAATGTATCCACTTACACAGAACAAGCAGTACAGTGGTTTCTGTGAATATACTTGAAATTAATAAAGGTAATGTAAGTGCATCTAGGTCAATCATGGTAAGAACCTACATTCTCCAGTTACAACTTTAAAACTTGTAAAATGTTCCCCACACTTCTCATTTTTGCTGCTTCTCATTTCCTTCTGAACACAGTTTATTTGGTGTCTCAGCCCCCGATCATTGTAGCAGGAATCTTCTCAAGCAAACCAACATCCACAATATGCCCTTCTTGCCGCCAGCACATAACCACACAAGTCACCTACAGACTGGGTAAACTGTCCTACCTTCTGTGCACCTCCCTGTGTATGGTTGGGTAAGTGTTCACATACTCTTTTTTGAAGATTGTTCAGAGCAGAAAGTTAAAACAGTAGAAGTTCCAGCTAGTGTTTACATAGGCAGTTTGTCCTCCACTTGAGAAGTCATTCTGTACTTTCTAGATACAGTCACCATTGCTATTGTAAATGCAAACTCACTAGGTTTAACTTACTTTTCATAAGACAATCAAAAATTGCTTTCCTACTGTAACCTAGAACCAGGCTCAGAATCAGACCAATGCATAACATGTTAGCGGTGATTAATTTTCTGGAAGATACTGTAGACATTAAGAGACTTGGGGAAGAAGTTCATTTGTGCAGTGAAGAGGCAGACAGAATGACACAGAGAACAAGCAGATGCAGCCAGCAGAAAGAAAAGTCACTCCGTCTTTCCTTGTGTCTGCATCTCCTCTTTGGCTGCAGGTGCTGTTTTGGATGCTGCTTTGTACCTTTGTTCATGAAGATCTTCAAGGATGCAGATCATTACTGCCCATGCTGCCACTTTCATATTTATAGATACAAAAGACTATAGAAACAAAGTTTATGCAACCAGAGGATGTCAAATTTGTTTCCTAACAGCATAAGAATTCATAAGTAAAACTACTGCTAGGATACCTGTAAGAGTTTGCTTAAGTTCTGCAGCTCTGTTGCTGGTGACTTCACATGGAGTTTATGACCACATGGTTGGACTGACTACAAATTAACAGTGTAACTTGAATTTATACTCTAAACAGAGTACAGAGTTGTTGAATAACTGTTGTCCTGAGTTGTGAAGTGACCAGCTGGTGTTCAGTGCTACCCCTCCTCCTCCCCTTAAATCTTCAACCCAGCTGTGACACAGACTCTTCCGGACTTTCCAACCCACCAGTAACTGAAAGGTTCAGACGTGCACATTTTAGAGAAGCACTTACCTTCAATGCACTGGAAATGACTGGTCAGGATTTCATTTCTCTCTGCTTTTCTTCGTATAGGACCTACCACTGCAGGGCTGTGGGTGGTACAGTGTAGCTGATTATTTATTAACGTAACACTAACTTATGAGACTGTCTGTGCTGTGTTATGTATAAGAAAATAAACCTGTTATTGTTAACAATACTAGGAAAACAACTGCTGTCTGCATTGCTCCCATGATTGATTGCATCCAGAGGGGCACCCTGTTTACATTAGCAAAACAAGAACCCAAAAGCAAACATCTTGAACAGAAAAATCAGCAACCACAGCTTAGGAAAAAGTCACTTGAACCACAACATAAGGCTGCAGTTCTTACAAGGTGACTACACTTGGCTCAACACTGAATGTGGCAGCTGCGGTTTATTGTTGGCTAGAAAGATTAAACAGAAGAACCCCTGTATTTCAACATTTGAAGTATTTTCCTGTCAGTACTGTTACCCCAAAAATCTGCTGTTTTCACCAGGTCACTAACAGCTGATCCACCCCCGGAGCTGGGGGATTACTTCATCATAGAATCATTAAGGTTGGAAGAGACCTCCAAGATTGAGCCCAACCATCAACTCAACCCCACCACGGTCACTAAACCATGTTCCCTAGTGCCACATCTACGTGTTCGAAAAACACGTAGTTCAAAAACGTACATTTTAGTGCAAATCCATGCAGAGTGGGGAGTGCAGTGCTCATCCACACCATGAGCAACCTGCCTTGTGAAAGCACCCATCCATTTATACAATTCCAATTATCATAATGAATACAGTCATTATTTTTTACTGGTGATGACACCTTCAGTCTTAGAGCTAATTCAGTCCTTGCCTCCAATTAAAGCAACAGCAGTCCCTACCTTGTACTCCACATGCTCACCATGGCAGATTCACCTGGGTCAGGGGCTGTTCGACCTTCGGGTGATTTTTTGAGTTATAACAAGGGTTTAACAAGGATAGTTAAAGGACACATAGACCCTGAATTCTCTCGTTCACAGCCTCTTGATTAACATCTTCGAGCCTTAACTGCCAGGGTGTCCTGGCCTGTAGGAGCCCAGCCATCCCTTCTGCTGTTTGGGGAGGATTAAGTGACCTTTGTCCAGTTCAATACAAATGAGAAGCACCTCGAATTAGTGCAGTCCTGACTGATTACTTTAGGTTAAAATATTCGGCCTTCAACAGCACCGTAACTACCGAGGGCAGGGGCCTGTGAGGGGGCTGCTCCCTCACCACTGTGTTGGCTGGGCCTGAGGTACCAGCTTTTTAGTTAAAAACTCTAAACCTTCCCACTTCGCCTGACGTCCAGTCATATCGAGCTCTTTGTTTTAGCAATTCGGTCGATTTAAGCCATAAAGCGGAGCAATCTGTCCCCGAAGGGCCGTTCCCAGCCGCGGCCCTCACAGGGGCCAGCTGAGGGAGGGAGCGCGCGCGCCCCGGCGGCCACACGGAGGATCGCAGCGGGGACCCGATGCTGCGGCCCCTGCTAAGGGAGGGGGGCGACGGCGGAACCGAGAGAAGAGCAGAACCCACAAACCTGTGGAAGAGGACCGCTCAGAGCCTGCCCAGCGGGGTTGAGCGCTGCCCACACCTGCAGCCGTGAAGGCCCCACGAAGGATCCCACGCACAAACCCTCTCCTCGGGCATCCTCGGAGCCGAGTGGGGGCAGGTAGCCAAAGGAAACCACCAGAACCAGGCTGTCCCGTGTGGGTTCTGCGTTTGATCTCTCAGGAACTCACACTAAGAATTATGTAATTAAAGACTGGTAAACTCTGGAGGGTGATCGCCAGAGTTTATCCAATCCCCTGCCACAGCAGTATCCCCCCAAACAGGAACAGCCTAGGAGGGTTTGGGATGTCTTCACAGCCTCTCTGGGCAACCTCGGCCAGGGCTCCGGTTGCCTCACTGTGAAAAAATGTTAGCTTGTGTTCAAATAGAACCTCTGATGTTGTGCCCAGTGTCCCTTGTCCTGTTGCTGGGCATCACAGAGAAGAGCCTGATCCCATCCTCCTGCCACTCACCCTTTAGATATTGATCAGCATCAATGAAATCAGTCTCACCTGTCTCCTCTTCTCCAGGCTGCACAGCCCCAGCTCTCTCAGCCTCTCCTCCAGCCCACAGATCATCTCAGTGTCCCTGCCCTGGACCACTGCCAGTAGCTCCTCATCTTTGAGCTGGACAGCCCAGGACTGGTCACAGCATTCCAGATGTGGCTTCACTGGGCAGTGCCAAGCCCACACTCCATTTCTCAACTGAGGTATTTCTCTAACAGATGTTTAGCAACGACCCCCCCTAGTCCGACAAGAAGCCCACAACAATCACCTTCAGCAATCTCAGCCCCATGGAGCAGCTAATTCCAAGAGCAACAGCCTTGGTTTTCACTCAGTATGAGGGTTAGTCACTCTCCATCCTCCAGTGACCCAATCTGCTTTGACCTAATGCAAAATAACGTCACAACAATTAAAGCCACAAGCAGCCATGCAATATGCCAACTCAACAGCTTTTGTACTGTTTCACGGGGAATGCTTCAATATCACAACTTTCCTCCGTTATGAAGTATTTTTGTGGAACACCAAGTTTTGGTGTTAAGCAGTGGTAAATAATGAATCCAGCTGGTAGCACTTAGGGAAGGTGCAAAAACCAGAAGCACATGAATATTTCCACAGCGAAGACACTCTGTATGATTTAAGATGTGCAGGAGGCATTGAACAAGAGCAGTTAAAACATTTTCACACTGATATTTGGAGGTACAGTAGTTTACACAAGTACTTAGTAAAAAAATAAAGGCTTCCAGCTACAGCCTGGGGGTTTGCAAGTCTAATATCCTGCAGTGTCTGGGATGGCCTGGGAGAGAAATGATGTTGAGCAGCTGGGAAGCCAGATTCAGGCACATCACATGAGTGTTTTCACCAAACACTGACACTCTCCACCTCAGTGTCCAAATGCAGAGCTCCTCCTAGGAAAAAAAAAAAAAAAACCGAGTTAAAAACCTAGAAATGGCCACAGGAGTCAGCATTTACCTCCAGGCCAGCTCTCCCTCCACTGAGGGATGTCCTTCTCATGGTGGACACAGAATTTGGCTGAGTATCTTTCATCTAACCAAAATCATTTTGACATCTAAGTGACCCTGTTAGCTTTCACTCCCAATATTTGCCGAAATGAAGGGACAGGACACCGATGCAGTGTTGTTCCTAGTGTATTTTATTTACAATATTTACAGTTCCTACAGAAAACTATTTCTCACAGAGGTTATTAAATAGCAAAAACACGGCATAGCTGAGATCTGGGCACTGATGCCCACAGCCAGCACAGAGCCTGCTGGCCAGGCTGGTCCAAACTCCGGTGGGACGCAGGGCGGGATGCTGGCGCGTGCTGGCTCTGGCGGGGCAGCAGCTGAGGTAGATCCAGTACGCGGGAGGCACTGCACACTCTGTGCATCCTGCGGTACGACATCGGCCTGATCCCCCTGACGTGTCCTGCGGCAACACAGCTTTGTCCTGGGAGGGGGGGGTTAAGCCAGCCTTCAGGTGTAAAGGGTGGTTTTGTTGGCTGTCAACTCTCTAGTCGTAACTATGTCACTGGTGTGGTTTGCTTAGATGTCACAGAACGCTTTGGGCTCAGTCAGGATAAAAGGCACTACACAAACGTCTACAGGAACAACACTTGCTATTTTCGTAGGGAGAATGCAGGAGGGCCGTTAACAACATGTTGCTCTGATGCTCTGTACCATGAAATTACACCCTTGTTGCTCAACACTCATGTTACCATCAATATAATTTAATGCATCCACTGTCTATGAGCCAGATAAACCCACAATCTGAATAGGGAATGGAAAGCACAGTTGTTTTGAAGACTCCATTCTTGTAAGTATTTTAGAATTAACTAAATCAACATACTGCACTTGAGAAGACCGCCCATCTTCCCTGTCTTCAGAGATGTTTCCACATTTGACTAACAACTTGTACTCAAAATAAGTGTTTGGTGGGGTTTTTTTTTCATAAAAAGCCAGAAATTGAAAACTGGCTATGGAATACCTTAATGTATTTGTCTTTTCAAAACCAGTGCGGGAATAGCACAGGTACTGAAGCATGGAAAAGCCAGTCATCTGAAAATCAGAAGGTACTCAGTATGTGCTTTGTTAGTAACACCCTCTTCCTAAAACGGGAAGGGCTGTGATTTCTGAAGATACTCCCCTAAAAGCTGCCAACATCTGATACATTAATGTGAAAACCTAATGGCCAAAACCTAACTGATACCAATTTTGTATCAGTCTACCATAATGTTAAATTCACTGAATATAATCAGGGATCAAACTGCCGACTGGAGCATCTGATTTTACAGAAACGTTTTGAACACAAATCCTGACGTTTCCTGAAAGCCTGTAGAGACAATCCAAGTGCTAGTAAAAAACCCACTTGGGTGGTGGTGCAATTCTCACCAGTTTGATGCAAATGGAACTTTAAGGCCTTTTCAGCACTTCCTTCTGCCTGTAACCTACACACTAGGTGACCACAGAAATAAAACACTAGGTCCACCTTGATTGTAAATACGGGACTGTTCAAAGCTCTGCAAGATATAAACTAATTAAAACTGAATCCAAACATATCTAAAGCTTGAGCGATTATTCGTTTTAAAGCTAAAAGAATGAAATACATCTTCGAATTTCATTTCAGAATACTCGCTGGTGTTTTCAGTAATCACCAGGATCTGCCTCAGAAAACAAACCCAAACTGTACAGGTTATCACATGTACAGAAACCCTACTAAGTGCTCGCAGACAGAGCTGACAAAGAGAAGCTTCTGAGCACTTTGTTTGCTTATGAGTACAGGGAACACACATTCTGGGGTGGGGGAAGGAAATCTATTAAGAAAGAGCTTACCTTTAGACTCCAGATTTCACTTTACACCATTTATAATATTAACTCGAGAATCTAGGCTACAAACTTTTGTACAGGCAGGCAGAGTCAAGTCTACCAAAAAGACTCTACTACAAGCTTTACAAACAAGCCAGCAAAATAATTTCTCCATTTGTCTTATCTTTTATACATGGTTCCTTCACGGAAAACCTTTTATTCATTAAGCTCAAATGTATCTAGTTAGGAGGTAAAAAAAAAAAAGCCAAACCCCAAAAACACAAGCCCAAAAAGACCCCTCCAACCCCCAAACAACTAAAAACAGAAAAAACCCCACAGATTTTCCCCAAAGCAACCAACACAACGGCTATACAATTGTCATCTCTTACGAGGAAAAAATAAAAATAAAAAAAGCAACAAACAAATCAACCCCACACCTTTAGCAAAACTTCACAAAGGAAAACATTTCCCAAAAATCTATTTCCAAGGAGAGGAGAAATTCTTCTTCAATGTCCACGTCACTCACCGGAAAAAAATTTTATAGAAAATTTTATTCAACATACAACATTTTCCAGCAAAAAAAGGCAATATACAGGAAGAGTTGTTGTACACTGCAGCTACAGAAACAAAATAAAATACTGGAAAAGAATGTAAAATTAAGTGTGGATTGCTGATTCTACCTTTACTGCACTCAAAACTAGACACGCGGCTGGCGTTAGCTCCAAAAGAAAAGGGAAGCAAGTCTGGGGCAGGGAGGGACCGAAATAAAACTACACACAATGAATATCAACATCAGTGAAATTCACTTGCAGACTCACCCAACAAAATTAACCTCCAAGTGTTAAATTGTACATGTTCATTCATTAAATATACAATTTCATTTTTTCTTGTTTTCTGCGTTTTTCCGTTTTTTTGTTTTTCCTCCTTTTTTTTTTTTATACAAAGTCAACGGCTTACTAAACGCTAGTGAGCATGCCCTGTGCTAAAAGGCTATTTCTTGTGTTTTCCCCATCTCTTCCCATATTCACTAGATTACGGTATTTATGATCTTTTTCTCTTGCTTTTGCCAACTTTTGAGTGTCATTCCGTACTTGCCAGAAGGTGGCAGAATAAATCACAGCAGTTGTTTATCAATGGTTGAGAAAATTTAATCAAAAGACCCAAATCTCTCTCTTTTTTAGGACTCGGGGCAGCCCGCTTGGCAAAAATGGGATGCAAAGTAGTGACTAAATTCAACGATAAACTAGATTATTAAAAAGAGAGTCTATGCAGCTGGAGGAGACAAAAATCCCGAATAAGTGCCAACAATGTACACGATGAAGTAGAGATTGCTATTTATTGATGATGTGAGGTTTCTTTGCATTTACAAATGCACAAAAAAAGTCATTTAAAAGTATAACTGAAGGAAATAAATCTGATGTGAGTCTAAACATAAGACTTACTAGCTGCAGTGATGGTGAACACCACGCCAGGAGGGCAGCCAGCCAGCTTATGCCATCTAAAAACGTACTACAGACAAATATTTTGCCAATGTCAACTGTTCTACTAAACTCTTCCCTCATTATGCTGACAATTGCCTTGCATTACGTTTACCATAAAATAACTCTCATTGGCATCCAAGCTTTATAAAAACACCTTCATTTTGCTCAAAAAGGGCAGTCAATAGATACAGAGAAGCCAAACTGAACAGCCTCAACAAAATAAAATTAACATCAGCAGCAAATCCTCTTGCTGAAGACTTCAGATATAGTGCACGTGTACCAAAGTTCTACAGTTGTTAAAAAGGTGCACACACACACTTAGGTTTGTCCCTTGCCTTGACAATCTGGTTAAGTAAGTCAGTTATGGATTTTAATAGCTTTTTCAAGGTAAGTGTAGCGACTTCTCTTTGGGGCTTTATTGAAATGGTCAAGCCCTAGCCATGGCCTTGGATGAGACATGTTGCCTAGAAAAGAAAAAGAGAAAAAAAAAAATAATGAGGTGTTAAGATTAAACTGGAAAAGTTCCTTTTACACAAATGAGTCCGATGTGCCCTGGTCACAGTGTGCTACCAATCGCAGCGAACAGAAAAGGACCACACAACAGTCCACAGCCAACATGGCCTTCTGGTAACACATTCTATGGCTGGTTTTGGATTGGGCAGCTGGTGTTTCTCCACTTCAGTCCTTATATGAGTTTACAGCAGTGAAGGGTGTGCTAAAGCAAGAAAATCACTCAGTTTCTGGCCACAGGCACATCAAAGTACCAGCTCTCACCAAAGACATCCATCGTCTGAATATGACGACCTGTAGTATTTGCATATTACAAGTTTTCACTGCTGCACTGTTACTCTTATCATCTGGGTTAAGAGGGACTATCTGTTAAATTAATATAACAGTTAATTAAGTGATCATGCAGCTGATGTCCACTACCTTCTGAGAAAAATAAAATCATAGTTAGATTGTGAAGTAAACATACCATTTTTTTTTTCCACTCATTCAACCCAATATGGTTCCACGAACCACCAGTCTTCAGAAAAAAAAAAAACCACAACCCATGGACTTCATGCAAAGAGAGATTTTTTTTTTTTTAAGATGTCGCCAATGCAGAGCATCAAATGTGCTTTCAAGTGAACTGATAAAGGCAGAAACTAAATAGCCCCCACAGCAAGAGAAGCAGCACTCCTGCACTCAAAGCCATCAACTGTGATCTCTAAGGCATAAAATACTCGACCTTTTGGGATGTCTTTTCTTCAACCAAAATTGTCTTTTCATTTGACAAAATGGTCAAATATAAAAAAGGACTGCCTGTCTGATGAGATCTCCTGGATGTTCTACATCACTAGAGCCAGCACAACCATTGCTAGAGCAGGTCTTTGTAAAAACAGAGTGACACTGCTGACATCAGCCACACCAATTACATTAGAGACAGCCGAAGTTTTGGTACCATCAGTTTCCTGCGTGTGTTAGAATTTGGGATTTGTAGAAGCATGTGAGCCCCACACCTTGAAATACTAGATAAACAGGCATAAAAGCATCACAGTATCACCCTGCAGGAGAACAGAAGGGGAACAAATTCTATCCAAGTGTACTTATGTCAAAGAGACAACTTCCCACAAACTCACCAACCCCTTTAATCTCGCTTTCCTTACAGGTCCTGCAAACAGTTCAAGCTCTCCCTTTTCCAATTTCTGCCACATTCTGTAGTTTTATCCTTGTTACCTGATTACTCTTTCACACTGTTTCAGCAATTGTGGCCCTGCTTTAGTCCAGAAGTCCAACAGTTCATTTCAGACTACTGCCTTCTCCTTCCCACCTTCATTAAAGCTAACTCTCAGAACAGAATCAGGATTCTGCCTTCTCTGAGCACACAATAATCTATCTGCCCACAGAGAAATGTCCATTTCAGAAGAAACTACCTCAGAAGAACAGGTCTCTCCAGTGACACCCTTCATCTGCTCGCAGATGACTTGTGCAGATACAGGCAGTCAAAGCTTTGGCAAGTCCCCTTTATAGTCACAGCCCTGAGCTATAAACCTGTCTGTGTAATGCACCATGAGAGGACTTCCTGCTTGGTTCCCGCTAAATACTCGACAATAGTAAAGGTCTAACTCTAAGTGGGTTTTGAAATAAATGGACAGCTTGAGAGTTTCTTTACAACTGGGACATAAATCCAGAACATGGCTTGGGGGGGGGAAAAAAAAAAAAAAAAATCAGAGCAGGTTTGACCCCAGCACAACAAAAACCTGAGCTCACAATTGTCAGAACACAACTGCAGAGAGCAAATTGTCCTCAATCTGGATTCCAGCAGGGAAAGCAGAGCACAAAAAGGGACATTGAGGTAAGTGAGGGGGAACAAAAACCCCCAGTGAATTCAAGGCTTTCAACAGAGCCCCGACTGCAGATTCAAAGATGTCATTCCCAGCTGGAACTCTCAGAAAGATGACTGTGATGGAGCTCCTGAAGGATTAACCTGGTTTCTCCTATGTGTAAATTCCTCAGAGAGCAGAGCTTTAAATATCAGACAAGTAAACAAGACTGTAGAGACCATCCACAGACCAATTCAGAACTGAATCACCTCTTATGAAAAGAAAATCTCAGCAGCTCCTATTCACCTCTGCAATATACTTGTTAGAATTTCCTATCCAAAGAACAAATTCTGCACTTGGAGTTAAGGGTAATAACAATAAAACAACGGGCACAGCGACTTAAGCATGTCAGAAGAATAATCAGGTTATCTAACAACTCACCAGGTTGGGGCTCAAAGTCTTTCAAGTTCACTTCATACTCATCTTCATTGAGATACTGGTGTCGGCCCATCATTACAATTGCAAATTTAAACTATGAAAAGGGACAGAAAAAGATCCTGCATGAAAATAAAGCCTTCACATTTAACTTCATACTCTCACTATTATGTCTATCTATGGAGGAGCATAATTTTCAAATTGCACCTAGATAAAATCCTGAGGAACCCAACGACTTTAAGCTAGTTGTGCCCTGAGCAGGAACCTCAAGTGGGTGACCTCTAGAGGTCCTGCACAACATTCCTAGGCTAATGTTTTGCAGAATCTCTCTTTTGCTGCAGAACAGAAATACTACTCCTACACATCCTACAGATTTTTGCTCACAAAAAGCACCATCTAAAGACAAAATCTACACTCCTCCCAAATCTGTGTGGTTTCACCTTCTTCAAATAAACTCATTTAGGGTCTACACTCAGCAATAAACACTCCCATCACCTACCATTACCTTTTCAAATTCTTTTTCCTGTATGTCCAGCATAGTCTGAATCCGCTTCATGACCTCTCTGAAGTGTTCACCCTGACAATTACAACAAGGTTTTTAATGTCAAAAAGAAAGTCTAGGAAAAAGAGAGAAGCTGTTGGTATTTCCCGATTCCAGCTTAATTGCAACACGTTGCCTTAACTCTCAGTTATTACAAAATTACACAGGAGTGTTGTCATAAAATCAGCTACTTGAAGACTTCTTAATTCATCGTTATGCAAACTGTCCCACAAACTGCTAGTGACATGTGCAACTCAGGTTAAACTGAGTTAGGAAACTAGCAGTAAAATAGGGATTTGGAAAGAAAAAATAAAGTTTCATAGCCTTTCTAAGCCTCTTTCTTTCCAAAACCCCTACATCTGTGATGGTCTCCCTCAGCTTGTAACTTCCTGTGCATGCAAACTGCGCCCAAAAGACCAACAAAAAGCTTCCACCAGAAACGAACACATGGGATTTCCTCCACAATAACCAAAAACTACGGGAAATATAATAAACTTCTATGGGATGTGGAGATGTAGAGACTTATTTTTCATTCCAAAAACTTTTAAACTGTTAAATGAACCAGAAGAACCAATGTGGCGTGCAGCTGAAGCAGCACCACATTAAGACTTAAGAATGTAAATGAAGGAAAAAAACCGAAGATGGTAAGTGAAGTTAACAGTAAAGGCAGAATGGGGCAGACCCTTTCAGGTTTTAGAACTGTTTAGGAGCAGTATTTGCCTAAACACTCTTTATCCTAATCCATTTTTCTAGCAGTACTTTAGAAAATCATCATCAGTACAGTGTCATGGAGAGAAAAGGGAGAGGCAAACGGTACCTGGTGTATCCTCAGCAAGAACGGAATTCCAAACGTCCCGAAAACCTCTTTGTGAAAATGTGCCACTGTGATGAGCATCTCATTTTCTTTATCTATATCTACCTGGTCCAGAGGAATTTCCTAGGTTGACACATAAAATGATGACTGCAAACTTAGCCAAAAGTACTGTTACCTCACAGAAAAGTCCTGTCACAGCTGTAAAACGAAACCTCTTACCTCCTGGCATCTCCTCGTTAGAGTTTATAACTGAAACTTTTCAAATTTCTGATCTTTGAGGCAAGTTAACAGATTTGAATGACAAAAAGGTGTAGGAAATTCACATTAGTACAGAAGTTTGACCTTCTTGAGACAAATCTAACACAACGCGAACAAAGCCTTCTCAAATACTTCAGTTTAGAGTTCGAAAGTGGGTTCTAAGCTAGAATTACCACTTGAGTTTCCTCACTCAAAGTTTCAAAGTTTAAGAAAGTAGTATTTACCTCTATTCGAAACGTTCGACTTGTTGCAGGTGACAAACACTCTAACAGCTCATCTTCCTGATGGACACCGATTATTTTGTAACTTACAATTTCTAGCAGCCTTAAGATAGATAAGTAAGGAAAGCATTAAAAAATTGACTTAAAAAAATGGCAACATTTTTCTCTCAAAAATTGAGAAGAATTAGTGTTGTCAGGGTGTGTAACACAAGCTACTCCTTTGTTCAGAAAACTTTTAATTCAGTCTGTAGTGAAAAATTAAGTTGGATGATCATGAGAGGTTAAATTATTTCTGGCTCACAGCAAAAAATAACCAGCATAACACAAAGCTTTTATATTTATTTATTTTAACTCTCTTAAAACTACCCTTCTTTTAACTCCTGAGAAGAGAACAGCAGGGAAAACCTGAATTGGAAACTATTATTAAATTGTGATTTAAATTATATACCCCAAGGATGTAACTTTATAAATATAGAAGTTTCTATTTCATACATTTGTGTTTATGTAAAACTTATAGTAACTCTCTAACAACGTGAGCCTGGCAGATTTTAAACATACTCTAGCACTCTTCATTTGCTAAGAAAGGTTTCCACAGCATTTTAAACTCTAGCGATACTTTTCTGCATAAAATACACAGTGATCACATTAAAACAAAAAAAAGAAAAGTGGAAATCTTTACCTTAATTTCCCTGAACCTTTTTCAGAGAGTTCTACAACTTTTTTACATTCTTCTAGCAGGTCCCGCACACACCCATGCTTATCTGGATATACTGTTATTTCCTGCAGAACACCAACCAGAAAAACAGTTAGATCTGAAAATGGAAGCAGTTGGATTGAAGCACAGAACACAACAAGTTCTTAATCAAAAGCTCCTCTGAGATAACAATTGCTAAAGTGAACACCTATGTTTTCCTCAAAACCTCCAATGCCATTTTTTCACACTTTATCTAGGGGTTTTTGTCGACACTTGCTTGCTGGGTTGTGGGGTTTTTTCCCAGCAAGTAGAGCAGGTATGCGGTTTGGTTTTTTCACATAAAGTAAAATTTTGCTCTAGTTTTCATTATTCAGGGAGAACAGAGTGTGTGGACCATAATTACTTACAGGCACATCAGCTTTGACATGGAAATGAAAGCAAGCAGGCAAGAGCCAGCTGCACTCACCTCTTCCCTAAACTGGCTGTTTAGCCATATGCATTTAAAACTTCGTCTGTTTTCAAAATCTGTTATTTTCATTTTGAGCTGAAGGAAGAAAAGAAAACCACTTTAGGCATACTTTGTACAGGGCAGAAACATGGAGGCTTTTACAGTCATAACAATAAAAAACAAAAGACTCTTACCTGTTGATAGTAGAGTTTTTTAGGTTGCCTAGGCTTGAAGAACTGCAGAAGATCTCTTAAAGTACCTTCATAATTATGTCTAAGAGGATTACCAGGGCCATCCCTATAACTAGAGAAGGAAAAACAGACATTTCTTTCAAAATCCATTAATGCTCAGGGAATTGAAGTACCAAGGACATTTTGATTCCTGGCTTCCAGCTCATGTACTTGCTAGCACAGCCTAGGCAGAATAATATTTACAAATATATTTATATTCGTGATTTTTAAAACCAGGTGAGAAAATGAGGACAGAAAAATCATTTGCTCAGGTGTTTACAAGCTCCCCTTCAGTGCTGCAGGCTCACAGAGTCACCTTCCTCTGAAATGATGAGTACAGCAACACATCCTTTAGATTGTGTGAGGTTAATTTCTTGGAGCTGTACGACATGGCGAATTCCAGAGTGACCACAGCACTGTGAACTCTACAGAGCTACTCAGATGATCGGGCTCACTGATGGTGACGGGAGAAGCCTACAGGTTACCAAAGAGCCATCTACATTTACAGGAGTACAAGAGAGTGTTGCAGGTTTTGTGTGTGCCCTTGTTAGATCACCATCATTATCTTCATTAAACCTCACTTGCAGATCTTGGGGGAGGAAAGGGAAAAAAAACCCAGAAAGTCAAGTAACTCCTGAATGTAAAGCTGTGAAATCAGAAAAAATCTTGCTTTTATGTTTCTGCTCCTCTTCATTCTAAAACCTGCACTCACTGAACCAGCAGACACGTTAGCTTAGTCATTGTTCCACACAGTAAGTGCATGGAGTAATTAATAATTTTAGAAATTTCACCAATGAGGCTTTAAAAGGCAGCTTTTGTCCAACAACACTAGAACTCTAAAACATACAATTAATTCTTTGAAGCTCTACAACCAGACCTGGCGACACTTCAAAGCATCTATGCAACTGCTGGGCACCATTTTACTGGTAAAGAAGTAGTTAGTATGGGAAAAGCTACATGGCAACCACTACCTATGTAAATTTAGGCAAAGAGTTTTGAAGAACAGTTTGAAGACACAAAACGCTGAGGAAATTCATCTTACCCTTGGGACTTGAAAAACTGTAATAGCATTGGATCTGTATTAAGTCTTTGCGCAACTGTCTTTGCGACCTGCAAGTAAAGGTTTTGGGTAAGTTCTGAGTTTCAGACAGACACTGCTCTACAATCGCAGTCACTCATTACATGCCAAGAACATGGTATCACTGCAAGAGTGAGACGCGCTTCATCTATTTCCCCAAGGCAAAATAAACTCAAACGTTCAGCTTCTGAGCACTTGACACAGAGTGAGATATACTACAAAAAAACTGCAAATAAGAACACTGCTTTATTACTGTAAATCACTGTCACCAAAAGGCCACGAGCCCCACAACAGCTGCACTGTTCTTTTGTATGTGTTTGGGTTTGTTGCTGGGGTGAGTTTCTTTAATTATAGTATTATTGGGGAAACAAGTAAGACTTGATCTTTGAAAACTCCCTTGGAGTAAATTAAGGAAGAGCAGAAGTCACCTTGCTGGGCAATAACCATCACATTATTACTGTCAATGTATTTCATGTCACTGCCTCTGCAAAAAGCATTGCGATTCTCCGTTTTTCACCTGCCAGCAAAATGTCCCCAATCTCTAAAGAACTTATATATCAAGTGAACTGATTCTATGATTGACTGATTCTATGATTCTATAAAGCCTGTGTTGTAGGTGCTTAGAACTTCCACAAAACAATATGGATGTGTTGTCATGTGACTTGGTCTGGGTGATCCTGCTCTGGCAGGGGGATTGGACTAGATGATCTTTTGAGGTCCCTTCTAGTCCCTAATGATTCTATGAAAATTGAGAAAAACACAAGTGAATTGCTGAAACACAAGTGATAAGAACAGGAGATGAAAAGTCATCCCTGACTTTCTCTCTGTATGCCAGGACACAAAGTTCCTCCTTTTGGTGACAGAAAACAAGCTGTTTGGGTGAGCTTTCTGACAGAAATAAATAGCAGGAGGATAACTATAGGGTGCCAAATCTACTCAAGCTCTTAAAAAACTTTAAAGTTGGTCTGATCTGTTAAGTTTCCATGGCCCGTTTTCCCCTCCTAAATACCTCCAGTCACCCTTTATAGACTCAACAGATTTGATCTGTTAGTGCTACTGAGCATTAAACAGCAACAGGGCTCGGTCTATAAAATTAATACTGCTGATAAAATTACAAGCAGAGAATACGTAACATTCCCAAGGTGCTTTCCTTTAGCACTAAATAAGCTGAGCAAGTTTCTTCCTTTAGCACTAAATAAGCTGAGCAAGTTTCATGTATCGCTTCGAAAGCAAACGTGCAACTTCATTAGAATTGAACTGACAAACCACAAGGCCACAGGAAGACAGAATTGCTGTCAAATAATTAACTATTTGTAAAACCAGGGGAGTTTAGAGCATTCTCCTCTCACAAGCACTAGTGGCATCCTGAACCAAAAATTCTAGAGGAACAGATCTGCTGTTGTAGAAGAACGTACAGTCCCCTTGTGACCTAGTGCAAACACTACTTTCAAACAAGGATAAAACCAAAGAGGCCACGTGCCTGAAAGTAATTCATCCTATTGGATAAAGTAACAACAAAGCCTGGGTCGTTGGGGATGGTTTTATCACAGAAAATGACATCCACACGGTGATAGAGGTCTCGGAAGTATTCTTTAGCTGTTGGCAGCTCACTGTTATCATTTTCTGGGTCATCCCTACAAAAGCAAACAGAAGATAACACCATTATCCATCACATTGTTACACATACAACCAGCCAAGGTTTTTATAAACTTGTTCTACAGTAAGTCAGCAACAGTTGAGAGATACAGAAATAATAAATGTAGAAACCTTATTACACTAACAGAGTCAGTAGTGACCAACACCCACGTGTGGTGCACGGGCAAAGGCACTCACACATGCTGTGGGTGTTGCGCAGCAGCGAGCCCTCCCACCCATCCTGGCACTTCACTGTGTCTGTGTTAATGCTGCCACAGCTTTCCACATGCTCCTGTGATAACTGCTTTGCACAGAGGCCAGATGTGCAGCAGCACTCCCTGAGCCACAGAAGCAAAGCAGTGGGCACAGAGGCTGGTGTAGGTCACTACTGACTGGTATCCCTAACTTCTCAGCTGACAAGTAGCACCAGGGTGCAAGCTGTGCACTTACCCAGGAGTCAGCAACCAGCCAAGGGTGCATAACACCAACTGGGTCAACAAGGAATGTGAGTTCATAAGCATGCCATGAGAAATACATTCATCTCACATAATTTGGGATAAGAGTGCTAAAGACAGACTAGCTGGCTTCCACCCACTGTCAGCCCATGGAGAGAAACAGAGCAACACAGTTGGATGTGACTATCAGGAGCAAGAGCACAGAAATGCTGATTTAAAGCCCTGAAAAGCTCATGAAAGGCCCCTTTAAGGGATACAAGATGCAAGAGTTCACCTTTCATCTTGGAGAAAAACCCAAATGAGGCACAAGTACACCTATGAGTAGCATGTGCTCAGGCAAACTGCTAGCATCTCATCACCAAGACCAACAAGAAACTCACAGAAAGCATGAGTCAAAGGAAAAGAGGGAAAGCAGTTAATTGAGCTGTAGGCTGAAAGAAGCTCCAAGCCAAGAGCCTTGTACAGTAGTAACAGTACCCAGCCTGAGATCTGAAATGCTGGCATGCTTCTCACTGTTTGAGTTACAGTGGCTCCATGTGAAATGCCGCAGACCTCAGACATGTTGCTCTTTACTAATGTGAAGAGCTACTTTAGGCTATTAGTTTTCTGAACTAGGATGAAATCTTCTTTTCCCTGAAATGTGGGGAATGTGATATAGTAATTAAAGTATTAGTGCTATTTTTTCATTCTCCCTTTGAATAAACAAGTGAGAACTGCTGAGAACTTGTCTACTGCTGAAAAATTGTACTTTGCTCTTGTTCAAATGGCTAAGAGTTTAAGGCGGTTTCACTACTCCAGTGAACCAGGTGATTTCATCGCAGTAAGCTGGCCCCCAGAACACTTACTTCTGAAACACTATGATGTCGCCATCCATGAGTTCATCAAGGGCTTTATCAAGAGATACATCATAGTCTTGAATCCTTTCTGTTAAATTGGGTTTAACTTCCTGCAATAAAGAACAGAAATTGCTGAACACAGGAAAAGATGAAAACACATGTCATAAGAAGGAAGAAATCATCAGATAAGGTAACTTGGATCATCTTTCAGCTGAAATAAATGGATAGATGTATATATGCAGATTAAACACAATCTAAGGCCCAGATACATCTAACTGCTGGCTCCTTCTTTTTACCTTTGGAATCTCTCAATTTATCTTAACTTTTTACAAGTATTTTACCATTCATCAGTGTCTCCTTAGCACTGAAGTTTAAAAAAGAAATGAGAGACTACTTTTCTATAGGTGCTGCTTCCTGGAAGCTTAGAGGACGATTGTTAAAAACATAGTAAGTTATGTTAATTATGTTAATAGTACAGAACTTCTGCACAGCAATTCATATCTTTTCTTTTTAAAAAGTCATCTTAAATACGTGTATATCATACAGTATCTGTAATGTGTATATTATAAAATATCTATATGCATAATCATGCTTAAACTTGTAGGCTGACCTCTTGGGATAAAAGCACCTGTTTAAAATTGGAATCAAACTGCAACCCTGACCTGACCAGAGTGGCAGGACCTGAGTTGCAGATGGCAGTGCACGTGCCACCCTGCAACAGCTAGAGAGCAGCATGCAAAAATCACAATTAAAAAAAAATCAATTCCTCGTTCTTACTACAGCAAGGACATTGCCTTGGCAAGATCTGCATCTTCAGCACTCAAACACAGCAGTTAGAAAGTTCAACTATTTCTGTAGTTGGGCAGAGACATGTTAGCAGACTGAAGCGTTTTGTTTGCCAACTTCTGACTTGGGGAAGGAAGGAAGAAAATGCAACTGTTTCTCAACTCTAAGCAGGGCACTGAAAAGACCAGGGCTAGTAACATTAACAGCTTTATCTCCTTTAACATAGCAACACAGAGGACATGCACAGCCCATGCAAGACTTCATATGGACATTGTTTTGTTTTTAAAGCCTCACACTTCTGGCAGTTTTGATTTAAATTTTCTTTGAAGTTAACTATCTGTTACAGGTTATTGAGTGCTGGTGATTTATAAACTACTCTTAGCACAAACAACCTTTTTTTAACCAATGAAGTAGCTTTTCCTCTTGTCATAGCATGTGAAAGAAAAATATTACAAATAGTTATTGATCCAAACCTCATAGAGGATAAGGTTAGTTTCTTGTGGAAATCCTGCTCTCTCACACATAACTGGAAGCAAGTCACCTATTGGAGAAGAAAAAGAATATGAGAAGAGTTGCACTTTAACTGGAGGAAGAAAACAAACCTTCCAGTTGTTAGGAGAGATCACAGTGTCTTTCTGCAGTCTGCCTTTGCCTTCAGTGACCAAAGTAACGTTGAAAGACATAAGATATGCAAAATATAGTCTTTTCAAAAATGTAAATATAATAAATTAAATTTTAGAACTCACGTATTTTACAGGATATAGGTGTGTAGATATGTCCACAATAATTCAAACTCCGAGTCTTCGGATCATACATCTTCAGAAACAACATTACGTCATCTACAAATTAAAAAAACCAGCTTTAATTTTACAGCTTGTTTGGCTGGGGATCACCTTGGTTATTTTTCTTTAATGAGTAATAAAGGTGTGTCTTTTGATTTATTAATTAACGTCTTTAAATAGTCTTAAGTGCTGAATTTTTAGACATCATGTCAATATCTATTTTATACATAAATAATACGTACTCAGTGACTGTAAGAATAAGTGAAGCACGTCTTATATTTGAAGAGAAATGAGGGAAAAACTGATGGGTTTGATGGGCACATCAGTGTCGCCATTGAAAAAAGGAGAGCAAAGTGCTTTCTGAGATAGTCCCAAAATAAAAGCCTTTGGTATTTACTCAAGCTCCAGCACAGATACTCACGATCTTTATCAAACTTGGGTAATGTTGCTCCAGTAGCAGCCATCTCTGGATCTACTGTTTCCAAAAATATTGTCCATGGATTTTCATTGTCGCTCAGTTCAATCATCTATGTAGAAATATGTGGAAGAAGAAAACAAAATCTCTGGAGAATATAACATAACTTTATAATCCACATTTTGATCAGATACAAGTACTTTATGACATTCTACAAGTATGATAACTATTTATGTTTTTTCAGTTGAGCTAGTGACAGGAAATTCATGACATTTACTAATAGAAACAATGACATAAAAAACCACCAAAGTTTTAATGGTGCATGATTTTAATTAAAATGGAGCTATTTCATTGCAAAAATACACCTACAGCTGTCTTTATTGTGGCGAGAAAATTACTGCCCTTTAGGATTGACAGGACAGTGAAGCCAGTCACTGTATTCCATGGTACTTAAACACAGTTTTACATTTTAAGCAACATATTCCTAGAGGGTTTGCCCAAATAGTTTAGGACTCAGAAGGATATTTCTGTTTGGAATCTAAAAACAACTACCATGATCACACTTCTTCAGGGAAAAAAAACAACCAAACAATCATGCACCACACTCCTCCCTCTTTTCCAAACAAATCCACTCAATCTCAACTCTTACCAAACTTTACCAGATACAGGTTAAACTAAAACCCTGAAAAATGTCATGTCCCAAACGTACAGATTCTTAAAGAGAACTAAAAGCCATGGATGCCACACAGAAATAATTTGCCATCAAAGACTATTTACCGTTTTATTGCCATCTGCTTCATTATCTAACATTGCAGGTCTTTTTGTTCCATTACTTCTAGCTTGCATTGGCCATAATCTGATTTGATCCTGGGGAAATCCCTAAAATAAATGCAAATTGTGACAAGAAACATAATTTTAAAAACTAAGACGCTTTGATTAAATAAATGCAAAGAGATCATCTATATTAGAAGTTCTGCCATTACGTCAGAAGATAAAGACAACAAAGCAACCACCACATAATAAGTCATAAAATACATACACACAGAGTCCTGTTACAGAACACTTACCATTGTTTGAGAGAGATTTTGAACAAATTCTGTAAGTGTGGAGTTTTTTAATACTTTGAAAACGGTGTATTTCACTTTTTCTTCATCATACATATCATTGCCTTGGTGACCACAGAACTGATCCTCTGCCACTATCTGAAAAACCACATTTAAAAGGTTATTACCTGCATTAACTCAGCCACACAACCTAATGCATTGTCACTCTGACTCTCTGGATCGTGGCTATCCATGTTCTCACAAAGATAATTTACTTGAATACAGATTATAACAAAACTAAAAAAACCCTGCAAGTGATGGTCAAATCAGTGCAAGCAATTAAAAGACACTAGCGCTTAAATCCTCAATAACTAAAAACCAGCTGCAGTTAGATCCCACACTTGGACATGTGCTCTTGGCACAAAAAAAAAAAAAAAAGGGGGCTACAGAATTATTTTACTGGTGTAATGCAAGCAGACTGGCCAGCTTCAAACGTTTCCTGTATCTCCTACAGCTCTCATTCCAAAACAGTTATCAAACACTGGAACAGGGTGCCCAGGGCAGTGATGGAGCCCCCATCCTTGGAGAGTCTGATATGATCTGTGAACCTGGTGCTTAGGGAGTCTGTTTAGGGGTGACCTGGCAGTGCTGGGCCAAAGTTTGGACTTCAAGGTCATACAATCATAGAATCATTAAGGATTGGAAGGGACCTCAAAAGATCATCTAGTCCAATCTGCCTGCCACAGCAGGATCACCTAGACCAAGTCACACAGGAACACACCTTTCAACCAAAAAGATTGTGTTAATCCTTTGTTAACAGAAGGACAAGCAGTGTAACTGTGCCAGGCTCTCCACTGGAAAGAGCTCTAGTGTAAATGTAATTATTGGAGAACAAACTGAGCTTCACCAATATCTATTCATCCTGAAGATCAGAGAGAAGATGCAAGGAAACGTGGAGGCAAATGGAAAATGGGTTCTATTTTCTTGTGTCAGATTGACTCTGGAAAGAGCCATAAACAGGGTTCCTTAAGGCAATTCATAACCACCTAGTCCATCTGGCTTTTCCAAACTGATAATTGCAAATACAAGCAATTCTTTCCCTCTGCTCCCACTTGATGAGCTCAGGTTGGCAGCAGTCCAGGCTTGCAGCCTATAGCTACATATAATCTAATTTTAGACAATAACTCCTGAAGGAGATAAAACTGTGGTGGCAGGGCAGCCCTCTAAAATAACCAGGTCCTTTTCCTTTCACCTGAACTTACTATTTTATTTGCAAGTACCTAACTTCCAGAGAAAACAGAAATGTCTGTAACATACAGTTCTGGCTGTTTCTTTTGAAGTCATCATGTGTGCAAATACACCTAACAAGCACTAAAACAGTAATTTCACTGCAAACCCCACTCCCAAACAGAAATAAGAAACTATTACAAATTTTAAATAAAACTGTAAAATCAGAAAAATATTTTAAAATACTTTCAAATTGAAAGTCAATGGTAAGGTAGTTGCAACTTGATGGGTTTCAAAAGCTGACCTGCACTTGCATATAGAGATGAGCTTCCTGCCTCTCCTTCCTCTTCTGAGCTTCTATCCTTTTCTCTTCTTGTAGCCTTTCTACAAGTTGTTGAGGAATATCATGGTCTGTGACAGGCTGTAAAACTTCACCTAAAAAGCAGATTTTGTGATGTTACTTAGATGTACAGCAAACAGTTTTCATCACACACTTGACTTTCACCTTTAAACCAAAACCACGCCTCAACATCATTATGCTCAGGCAAAGAAACTTTTTCTATCCAAGCCAAAAAGTACTACTGCCACAAAACATGCACCATGAACTTCTGCATTAAATATTCTTTTCAGGAGTAAAAAGTAAATATATTTAGCACCATTCCATGTTTTCAGTATACGTGTCTCTACACATACGTATAAGCAGCTGAATGGAGTTTCCACTGCTGACATTAGTTCATTCATTTTTCCATCTTATAAAACAACCAAGGCTGCAGCACCTTGCAGATAGCCAGTCTGGTCTTACTGTGGTAAGACAATCCTAGATTAGCACATACTTTTCAAAAGTGAAAGAAAGGCTTCTTGATTCTATGGAATCTATAAATTCAAACTGCAACCAACAACCTTTGCATCAAAAGACTGTCAAAAATTCGAAAGTACAATAGAGCCCTAAATGTCTGTATGGAAACGGAACACATACGTACTTAATTTGGATTCCCTGATGTAAACCAACATGTATGCGTTCGTACAGTGCCGTACAGATAAGTCATCATCATGACCTCCGTAGTTGTGTTCGATTGCTTCTTCCTTTGTACATCTCGATACAACATCATCATCAAATTTACACCACTAGAGAGAAAAGTTCATATAAATACATTTTACATCGATACCTATAAATGAAATCATATATAAATTTTATAAAAGATATTTTATTGAAGTACATATAACAAAAATATTATAGTAAGATTATACACACAGAACCATTCCTGAATGATAAATTTATCATATTTCTGGCATGTCTTTTGGCTCTTTGAAGTAACTACAATTGCTCTTTGGACAGCATGAGTTTTAAAAAAAAAAAATCTAGTTCAGTATAGTTTGTGCTCCCTGCTACTTACATAAGGAAGGTCACAAACACCAAGCCTTTACTAAAATATTTAAATATTTTACAATGAATATCAAAAGCCCAATAATTATTCAAAAAGCTTTTTCTTCAGGCTGTTACTTGAATATCTAGCATTTTTACGTTAAATGGAAATTTGACCTTATTTGTTGCAGAATAAAGTAAGAAGCGGTGACATGCAAGATGTTATCTAGTCATTATTTCCATATTTAAACTTTCACAGAAAATTTTGAATTAAAACAACAAAACCACCTAAGACTGGAAACCAAACAGTAAAAAATTCACAGCAAACTCTTTAACTGTGAACACACAGTGTGAGTTAACTCAAGGGACGAGGCACCTGACCTACAAATGTCTGATTCAATCAAGTCACCTAAATCTCTAACAGTGGGACATGCAAAGTCATTGAAACATCTGAAACATTCTTATGGCTTCAGCATAAATTCAGCCTGAAAAAAAAAAAAAGCTAAATTCATGGCTGAGAAGAACTTAGCACTGGGCACACACAAATGAAGGGATTCCCTCAGTTAAAAGCTTTTTGCCAGCAGCAAAGACGAAGCTGCTCCTTTTAAGAAGTGATTCTTTAAGGCCTTCAAGGGCAGGCTCCTCCCTTCAAAAGCAAAAACTAGACACAAGGTCTGCTGGTTTTTCTTCTTGTATGTACCAAGTAAGTTTCCCAAATACATTAGAATCGGCTCCAAATTAATGATTATTGAGCTCAAAAAAGTACAAGTAGTCAAATCCCTGTGAGATGGACTGTGGCAGCACATTGTTCTGCTGGAAACAAAACCTCCAAACATTTGTCCACTACCAAAACAAGAGCTAACTATATGTGTAGAACACAGTATGTTTGGATGCTTGTCAATACTCACTTTGCCATCCCCCTTTGGATTCAAGTAAACAACGTAGTGTCCGCCGTGGTTATCTCCACTATGTACTAGAACTGCATGAAGAATGTAATTCGCTGGATCTTTAGGATCTGTTTTTTGTAAAAATTCATCAAGAGGCAACTGTTCCGGAAACTCAAACCTAGTTTTTAAAAGAATTCAGACAGTCATTATTTGTGGCTCAGACAAAACCACGTTACTCTGTAGGACACCTGCTTATGCCTAAATGGAGTTACTGTTACAATGCCATTTCTATACACGGTATTCTGCACACAACGCCAGATTTTACACTGGTTTTGGAACAAAAAAAATGTAGTTAGAAGCACTTCAGAAAAATTGGGCCCTCAGCAACAAGCGTAAGAGCGCTTCAACTGAAATACTGTCCATCTGGATTCCCCAGGTCAAGGGAGAAGCTCAAACTTTGTTATTTTCTAAAGACAAACAGAGCTTTTCTAGCACAGGTATCGCTAGACTGAAACCTGAGTTTGAGCTGACTTTCAGACACTGCAGTCTCACCTTTTGGGCAAGATGAAGATCACTGCAGTACAGATGTAGCTTATACCCAACAGTGAGTCTCCTCTGAAAACTGTCAGCCTCTGCTTACAGTGAGTGGGCATGGAAACAGATGGAGGGAAAACAGAGGACAACTTTGCTCTCCTACTTACTCTTGCAGCAGGCTATGGGAATACAGCAACCTTGCACACATGGCAATAGTCACGTTCCACAAAGTACGAAAAGCTGGATAAACTTGTTTCATAAAGTTGTAGCTGTTGTTTTGAGAGTATTCAATCCGTCAATCATAGAATCATAGACTCATTAGGGATTGGAAGGGACCTTGAAAGATCATCTAGTCCAATCCCCCTGCCACAGCAGGATCACCCAGACCAGAACCTTTCTGGGGACCTCCACCATGTCTGACTGCACAAATCTTTCTCTTTGAGTTGCAGCAAAGAGGTAGGTAAGTTATTTTTAGTGAAATCAGAGGTCCAAAGCCTACAATGGAACAAAACCCAACCAAACAAAAAAAGCCCACAACAAAGTAAAAAAGTGCTACATCAAAACCTTACCTATCATTTATCTTGATGTTTTGGTCAGTCTGGGGATCATACATGAATCTCATAAGCTGTAGGTGTAATACTGGTGGCAATGTTAGGAACTTCACACCTTTTTCTGCTTCCTAGACATTGAAAGGAAAGAGAGGGAAAATTGCTGGAATCTTTTAGCAACTCACGGTATTTATTTGCCACAGACACTCTTCCTACATACTGTTATCTTATAGGCTTGGCACCACAATGTCACTAATTGATGGTTCAAAACTTGAGCTAAAGTTCACCATCTTAATGCTGCACTACCCTGCCAGAAAACACATGGCTGGGCCTTCCCAAATAAATGTTAAAAACCCAGTTACAAATAAAGGAAAATACCTGCAAGCCATGTTCTCCAGCATCATACTTGTTATCACCATCCAGCTGTTCCACTGCAACGTAGTCAATGAAAGATTCAAAAACTAAATGAAAAAGAAAAAAGATGGGGAAATTGTACGGGAGGAGGAAATAAAACGTAAGTTTACTCTTGCCTTGCAGCAACAAATGCTGCACCAAATAGTAGGAGCATACGTAACATTTTCAACATGCTTTAAAAATCACATAGTTCCAACTGTCTGCCCAATCTAACTTGACACCCCATTTTATAACAGCGGGGTATCAAGTTAGCTGATTTTGTTTGCTGCGTCCTTATATGTCTTTTTTTGTGTACTGCGTACCAAAATCTGACAAAGTGATGGTAAGGGACCATTGCTATGCTGCTTCCATTACTTCATTCTCTTATTTGGTTATTACTATGGTCAGATCTAGGTAAGAATCTATTTCCTACAAGTTGATACATGAATTATAACCCACTATCACAACACACCAACAATCCTGTTATCACCAGGGCACAGTGTATGCTTTATGACACCAGGAAAACTCCTAAAATTCAGTTTCATAGAATCACAGAACATTGGGATTGGAAGTGACCTCAAAATATCATCTAGTCCAATCCCCCTGCCACAACAGGATCACCTAGTCCAAGTTGCACCTGAACATATCCAGGTGGGTTTTAAACATTTCCAAAGAAGGAGACTCCACAACCCCCCTGAGCAGCCTGTTTCAGTTTTATTGAAAGAAACCAGTGAGAGATTCAGGGAGGAAGCAGCAGGGAAGGGAAGGGAAATGGGAGAAGGGAAAAATTTAAATTAAGCAAAACCATTGAACATGTTGAAGAATTTGCTTGGTGCATATCACAACGTATCACTTACTATTTTTCTTTCCCTTTATACTTAGCTGGATGTCATAATAATCTTCTATTCGTTCAGATCGATAGTCTACATGCTTGCATTGGATATAAGACTGTGAACACAACCAAAAGAACACAGAATTTTAGTGCATACGAGTCAACAGGGTTCATTTTGATTACTTTTTCTTTTAATATTAAACACATACCACCATCTTCCCTCTGAACAATTTAGGAATGGTGCCTTCTACACACGTGCCTTTCATTTTATTTTCCACGTTATCAAGCAGCTGAAAGAAAAAGTGTTTGTTTTAACATAGGATAAACGTGCAGGTTTTGAATTTATTCACCACACACAGATGACAACTTCACCGATTGATTTCTTCGGTCACTTGCGTAAAAATTACATGTTAGTCTACTTGCACTGGCACCTTTCTAGCCCCTTAAATCCTCCTGCACCAAGGACTACTCCAGCCAGATCTGAGTCTGGAAGACCTCACAAATGTAACGATGCGCTTGCATGTCCAGAGCTGCGTTCCAGTCCATGGCTACAGAAGGACCATTAGTGTTCTGTTCATTTTCAACCTTCCCTATCCTTTACAAATTCCCAACCCACCAAAACCCACAATCTTTAAACAAAGGAAACAAACAAAGGCAACACCTATGCCCTAGAAACTTAATTCCATCAGTTAGTGCTGGTGTCACTAGGATTGTTGGTAAATTACATTAACACACACATTATCAAGACACAACACAAGGCATCAGTAAGAAATGGTACAACACTTACCACTCGACACAATTCCTGGACATCATGTTGCATGAAGCTGTCTAAAGTTTCCCACCTTTGTAAGGCAAATTAATATAAAATTACTGCATTACAAAGAAAACTCAGCTCAAAAGACATTTGTGTGGTTTCTTTGCAGATCAAGAACGTAACACATAGCAAGATGCAAAGCCTCTGAGATTTTTCTGCAGGTTTTTTTTAGTTCTGTAGCATTTACTTGGCAGGAAGGAGGGACAGTGAACTTGTGGAACATTTTGGCAGTCATTCTGTGCCCACCTGCCTTCTCCCTCTGGTTCTGGGGACTGGGACCAGGAAGGCAACTGGAGCCAGCCCACGAGACCTGCTAGACGATTCTTTCAGTCTACAACCTAGTCTCAGTTCACACCAAAAAAGACCTGGAAGCAATTCAATGGTGTCAGAACAGTTTCCACAGCACGCTTCTAGCTGCCTCTCTTCTGAGGACCCTTCAGGTGCAGGCCAGTAGTGTTCAGGGATTACTTCTGCACATGAAAGGAAGTAAATTGGTTTACAGGAAATACTGGCTCCTTTGTGCTCATCTAAATAGTTAATCCTGGACACACAGTAACACCAAAGATGCATCACGCTTCCTGAACTGCCCATGTGCAAACACACATGAGAAAGGAAAGATGAGAGCAAGTCTCTAAATGCCTTGTAGCCAATGTGGCAACAGGGGTATTCAGCACTACTGCCTTAAATTAAAAAAAAAAAAAAACCACCATAAAATGGTTTTAGTTGCAGCACAGAATCAATTCTCCTATGAACTCTTTGAAAGTATTCTTGAGTTTAAGTTCAACTGACAACTCTTTTCACTTCCAGCCACAGGAGATAAGCTATTTAATGGAGACTCCAGCTTCAATATGAGCTTCAGCCCCATCTCTCCCTGAAGCCACAACGCTAACCTTCTCTTCCCCTCCCACTCTTAGCGACACATGGCCACAGCCAGGAGGCAGCATGCTGCTCCCAAGTGTGTGCCCAAAAAACCGAGGGCATCCAGCCTAAACAAGCTGAATGAAGTGAACTGTTGGGACAATTAAGAATGGAAAACAACCTCCTGCTTCCCTAGTCTGTAAACACTAACTGACTTAAAGGGCAAAATTTAAAAGGTAAGATACTACTAACAGAATAAAAACAGGAGACCTTCACTCTTGCACTCTCAGATGCAAAGTGCAGCATGTGCAACAGCCTTGGGAAGTCTCATGTTCCTGAAGCTGACACCTTTGGGATCTTGACTTTAGCTGTACAGTATCAGCAAGTCCTACAGCGTGCCAGTAGAAAGAAGGTATGTCCAGATAAACATGCAACACTGAGGTTACCTACGTAATCTTAAAATGCCCCAAAGGTGAAACTGAATCTTTAAAGACACAAGGTCACAGCAAGTCTGATCTGGACAAGCTGTAGCAGAAGATACAAACAAGAACGAGGACTATATGAAACAGATGACACAGACTTTCTAACCTGCTTTTAAATTTAAAAAATCTTTGCTGGTATTTCTACAAAACACTATCCTATAAATACAGGGAAAAGTAATGGAAGTAGAATCTTTTAGAACTGTTTTTGATAAAATCCTACTCCATGCCTATACAATGTGCAAAGACAAGGCTGGCAAAGGTTATGCTAATCTTAATCTTGTCTTGTGCTCAACTGTAACATCGAGCTAGTAAAAATAAGAATAACAATCAACCCCCTCAATGCAGCAATGTTGTATAATTCTATGTCTAGATAGTTGAGATTTAAAATTAAACACCATCTTTACAAGAAGCTATTGCCAGACTGGAAAAAACACCAGACAGTCAACTGGGTACCAAGCAGAAATGAACATGAAAAGCAAAAAAATAAAAAAGCCTTTTTATAGATTTTATAGATGCGTCATGGAGGAAAAGAGGAAAAAGAGGAAAATACGAGGATTACTTTGTGTGTGTGCTCCAACACTTTTACCTTCTGTATCAAATGCTCACATACTAAGCTTTAAATCACAAAACAACAGAATTTTGCGTTTTACATTGCATTTTATCTCAGGTCATTTGTAAAACAATATTTGAATAGTCATAAATTCAAAACTAAATATAGAAATGCATGTTACTACTAGTTTTCTACATTTAAAACAGATTTAAATTTTAAGAGAGACATTAACAATACATGAACCAATGTGTTTGAACAACATATTTCATCCTGAATTTTGCTTTAAGTCAATTGCACAACACAGTTTTCAGGTAGCGGGTAAACTATAACTCTGCTGCTAACAGCTAAAAATCTGACTGTTACATCAGCTGCCTCTAGCACTGACTATAAATAAAACCTTACCCAAGCAAACTAAGAAAAGTTAGCAATTAACATAATGCTGTATTAACACCTCTCTAAAAATAGCCTGATTTAAATAAAACCTTTTAAAAGACAAGTTTTGTGAAGCCACATAATCACTTAAGAAATATCAAACTTCCTGAAACTCACCCAAAAGACTTGGTTAACTTTTTTGTTCCGACTGGTTTGTCACTATGTTGCAGCTCATAGAACACTCTTTGCAATGCTAAAGGAACACTTTTAGATGAATCATCTCCTTCCGTGGGCATCATGTACACAGCCTGAAAAAGCATTTCGTTCAATTAGTATCTAAGGAGAAGCTTATGGCTCATATTGTTTAATCCATTTTTTCCTGTTCAGTGACTTCCTTCATGTAACTTCATTTAATCATCAACCCAAAAGAGCCTGAAATAAAACTCCTACTGTAGTGTAACAACATTAATTGTCTGGGATGACTCTGGTTGGAGCACAGCTGTTACAAAGATGTGAACAACAGATTCCATTCATGGTTTTTGTAGATAAATGGTTCAATTCTTCCACCCTAGAGCAGCAAATGCACTAAGGCACTCAACACCTTCAAAACGACTCACCACGCCTGGTAGGTCAACGCAATCATCACAGTAGGACCAGATAGACTGATCGATACTAAAGGCTTTTGAAAACAACCCCACTTTGCGCTCTAGTTTCCATCTGTGAGTACTGGCACCTACAGCAGGAAAAACACTTAAACCGTGTGAAACTATAAAGGACAATAAGTGAAAGGGAAAAGAAACAGTCCACACAGAGGAGAAGTATGTCAGAGAAAGCTTTGGGATTCCCTAATTCGCTCCAACTTAATGTCATCACTGTCCAGCAAACGAACAGCTTAACGATTTAATTCACTTATTATACTGGTCTGGGCAGGACTGAGAACAAAGAAATTACACAAATAGTCCAAAAAGGGATTAGGAGAGTTCAGCAGGCACTTTTAGGAGTGCCCACCAGTACTGCACTCCTACAATCAGGGAAAACCAGCAGTGGACAAAACATAGTTGTTAGGCCAGTTTCCTATTCCAATTCTGAGTACGCACAGAATTTTTCAAAACTACACCGACACAAACACTTAGAATAATAATAGGAAACTACTGAAATAGCTACAGAGATAATACGAAATAAAACACCCTATTTTACTAAAATATTGGTTTCACAGAGAGCAAATCCATCATTTTCAGAGAGAAATACTCCAATTATTTCTGCAATTGTACAACAACGATAGTTCACTTTGTCTTTTACATTTTGCATTTCATTTCCAAACGGAATCTTCTACTGTATTACCAGCAACAAGTTTTAACTGTTGAAACTCCGTAATCCCTCCTGCCATTATTTCTGGTCAATCCATCAAGTTTAAGTACCTGACTGACCAGGAAGAACTAAGAGAACTAAAAGTAGTACTCTCGTTTAGCTGCACCTTTTCTAATGACCTCAGCACTGTTTGAAGAGCTTAAGAGTTTATAGTGATGACTTGAAGAAGGGAAGAAAATACTGTGTATGAAATTCCGAGCGTAGGTAAAATATGTTGAGGCTAAACTGAAAGCCAGATCAGGGAGATCTGGCTGGGACCAGCATTTATTAATACAGTGCAGTTACATAAACACTCTCCAGTGCTCTCACAAATTGTATGGAATTTTTCAAGGAAACCAGCAGGCTTTTAAAACAAACTGCATGCTGCCACAAGTATTGATGGATGGAGATTTAATGACAGACCTGGGAAGACTCACATAACATAGTCCCATTAGGGAAGTTACAGTTCACCCAGGCAAGGGACACAGGTGTTTACCAGTTAACAAATAAACATGTGCTCTGAAAAAAATCAGGAGGATTAACAGAAACAATGGAATTGCTGACAAGCAAACTGAGGACACTATACATTTTTGTTTGTCTGGCTTTAAAAGGAGTAAGTTTGCTCAAAGTAAAAACAAAAATGTTTCTGAAATGAAATTCTTTTCAGACAACTACTGATCCTCCTTTTCCTGTAATAATGGCAAATGAGTATGAAAATGTGGTCTAAAACCAACACTGTAGCCTGTTGTGGTTGCAGAGGGTCAGAAAACCTGGAGGACAAGCAAACAACTAGGCAGTTTCGCTGATGTTCAGTAACATTTCACATGGGAAGCTGCAGTTACCAGCTAGTAAACAAACCTCTTCCATAGGATCACTAACCAAACACTAAATGCTCCCCAAAAGCCGATATTTACTTGGGAGCTGGTGGGGAACTGTGGAAGAATGGCCTGAAAAGCTCAGTTCAGTTGAACCAAATCTCTATCACAAAAATAATTTCTTCTTCACAGAACAAGATTACCTCATGGCATGTATTGATTTACTGACCTCAAGACAGTCTTGAAAGGAACTACTCAATTGGATTAGATGTAGCTATTACAAAAACACATCTTTCTTTCAACAGCAAAGTCAAATTGTCCAAAAACATAAAATGCACAAATGTGCTAAGCGAAAAGAACAGGCAGGACAATGAACGTTGAACCAAATGAGTGAATTATTCCTCTTGCCATAAAGAAACAGGCGCACCACGTAAAATGAGCAAGGAATTTCTTTCTTGGACATTGGTAGGACCTCTGTTACAGTCTGCTAGAGTTCGATGTGCTGTTTTTTGCACATTGCAAAAGAGGAAAAAGAGAAACCCCAGCTGGGACACTTAGAGGCCAGAATCAACAGGGTACTCCATGGTGCTGCATAAGGACTAATTAGGATCACTGGGACACTCCACAACAAACTAAATGGTGACAAATCACATGTTTTCCCAAGTATATCCCCCTTCTTCCAGATAGCCAGCTCCATGATCAAGTAATGACTTATGATTTTATCCCATTAAGGCTACTGCACCCCCACTCCAGGGCTGGTGTCATCACAACAATTTTGGGTTTTTCAATAATGGGATGGCCCACACTGCACCAGGAACGCCGAGATTAAATGGGAGACACCCCTTTCAAAGGGGGAAAAGCGTCTTTGCCCAAGAGATTGCAGGGCTGATTGACAGGGCTTTAAACTAGATAGGAAGGGGGGAAAGGGATGTTAATGTTGCGATAACCTGTCTAAGACGACAGGATGACACACTACGGCTAGAGGAAAGGGGTGACAGTAAGGCCCTTCAACTTGTTACACAGAAACATGACACAGAAACTGCAGTACGTGCAAAGCCAAACAGAAGAACCAGGGCCTTCTGAGGAAACAGGCACCAACAGGGTAGCAGCCATGAAACAGCTTAAAGAAGTAAAGGTTCTCTCTAGGAAGATGAAGTGCCTCTATACAAATGCACAAAGCATGGCCAACAAACAAGAGGAAACTGAAGCTGCTGTGCTATAAGAAAGCTATGATATAGTGGCGATTACTGAAACTGGTGGGATGAATCCTATGTCTGGAGTGTCTATCAAAGGCTACAGGCTATTTAGGAGGGACACACATGGTAGAAAGGGGTGGAGGTGTTGCCCTCTACATTAAGGAATGGATAAACTTAAGAACTATCCCTGAAGAATAGCCATGAGAATGTAGAGAGTCTATGGGTAAGAATGAGGGATCATGTCAGTAAAAGGAGCCTTGTGGTCAGTGTTTACTATAAGCCACCTGATCAAGGGGAGGATATTGAGGAAGCCTTCATAATCCAGCACCAGGAGACATTGCACTCATCCTGCTAGGGGATTTTAACCACTCTGTATTGCTTTTCCAGCACATATCTGCAAGCTATAGGCAATCCATAACATTCCAGTGCCTGGATGACAACTGTCTACAACAACCAATAGACAGCCCTACCCATGGAGATGCGATATTGGACCTGATTGTGAGTAATGCAAGTGAACTCATTGGGGACATAAGGACTGGAGGCAGCCTGGGTTGCAGTGACCACACAGTGGTGCAGTTCACTGTTCTTAGGGGTAAGGGACAGATACAGAGAAAACTTTGCACCCTAAACTTTAGGAAAGCAAAACTCCAGCTCGTCAAGGAGTTGCTCAACAGAACACCTTGGGAGACAGTTTTCAGGAATCAAGGAACAGAGCAGAGCTGGCAGATCTTCAAGGCGGCCTTCCACAAAGCGCAAGAGCTCTCAATACCCTTGTGCAGGAAAAAAGGCAGAAAAGGGAAGAGACCAGCATGGCTGAGTCAAGAACTGCTGGTGGAAGTAAGGAATAAAATGAAAATGCATGAACTGTTGAAACAGGGACAGGTGTCCTGGGATAAATACAGGGATTTTTCTGCCTGGTTATATAGTGACAAAGTCAGGAAGGCCAAGGCACAGCTAGAGCTGAACTTGGTGAGGGATACAAAGGAAAACAAAAAGGGACTCTATAAGTATCTAAATCAGAAAAGGAAGGTCAAAGGTGCACTCCCCTCAATGAGAAATGATAGTGTATTAGTAACAACTGATGACGAGAAGACTGAGGTACTCAACAGCTTCATTGCCTACATTTTCACTGACAACCTCTCTCCTCATAGCCCTCATAATAGTCACAGGACAGGGACTAGGCTGACAAAGGCCCTCCCACTGGGACAAAAGTTTCATGACCACCTGAGGAACCTGAACATAAACAAGTGCATGGGACCTGATGAGATGCATCCCTGAGTATCGAAAGGAATTAGCTGATGTAGTTGCTCAGCCACTCTCCATAATATTTGAGAAATCTTGGCAGCCAGGAGTAGACCCTAGCGACTGGAAAAAGAGGAACCTTATGCCCATCTTTAAAAAGGGTAAAAAAGAAGACCCTGGGAACTACCTTCCTGTCAGCCTCACCTCCGTGCCTGGGAAGATCATGGAACTGATCGTTCTGGAGAACATGCTAGGCACATGTAGGACAGAGAGGTAATCCTACGTAGCCAGCATGAATTTACTAGAGACAAGTCCTGCCTGACCAACCTAGTGGCCTTCTACAATGACGTTACTGCATCAGTCGACAACGGAAAACCTATGGATATCATCCATCTGGACTTCTGCAAGGCCTCTGATGCGGTCCCCCACAACATCATTATCTCTAAGTTGGAGAATTATGGGTTTGATGGGTCAACTGTTCAGTGGACAAAGAACTGGCTGGATGGTCACATCCAGAGAGCGACGGTCAATAGCTCGATGTCCAGATGGAAGAGGGTGACAAATGGTGTCCCACAGGTGTCTATACTGGGACCAGTGTTGTTTCAATATATTCATAAATAACATTGACAGAGGCATTGAATGCACTCTCAGCAAGTTTGCAGATGATATCAAGCTGGGAGGTGCAGTTCATATGCCTGATGGATGGGGATGACATTCAGAGGGACCTGGATAGACTGGAAAGGTGGGCCCAGATAAAATTTAAGAGGTTCAACAAGGGCAAGTACAAAGTCCTGCATCTGGGCCAGGGTAACCAGCATTATCAGTATGGGCTGGGAGAGCATCTACTGGAGAGCAGACCAGTGGAAATGGACTTGGGGTACTGGTGGATGAAAAACTGGACATGAGCCACCAGTGTGCAACTGCAGCCCAGAAGGCAAATCACATTCTGGGCTCCATTGAAAGAACTGCGGCCAGCAGATCAAGAGAGGTGATTCTGACCATCTACTTTGCCCTAGTGAGACCTCACCTGGAGTGTTGTGTCCAGTTCTGGAGCCCCCAGCACAAGAAAGATGTAGACATACTGGAGTGTGTCCAGAGGAGGGCCACTAAAATGATCACAGGAAAGGAGCATCTCTCATATGAGAACAGGCTGACAGAGTTGGGGCTGTTCAGCCTGGAGAAAAGAAATCTCCAGGGAGATCTTCTTTTGGCCTTTCAGTACCTGAGGGGAGCCTACATGAAGGCAAGGGAAGGTCTTTTCAAGAGGGTTTGTACAGATAGGTCAAGGAGCAATGGGTTCATGCTCAGAAAGTATAAGTTTAGGCTGGGTATTAGAAAAAAGTTCTTTAATGTGAGGGCGGTTGATCACTGGAATGGGTTGCCTAGGGAGCTGGTGGGGGCCCCATCCCTGGAGTCAAATATTTAAGGTCAGGCTTGATGAAGCTCTGAGCAACCTGACCTAGGTGGGGTTGTCCATGTGTAGGGAGGCTGAACTAGATGACCTCTAGAGGTCTGTTCCAGCCTAGAACATTCTACAATTATCTAGTAAAGTCCATTCTTGGGCTTGCACGAGATAGTATTACTAAGCCGATATTTATAGCAGTTCTTCCAGCAAATAAATAAGATCTACAGTAAATAAAAAAACCTATAAACAAAGTTAACATAAAATTAAGTTGTTTAAACTACTGAAATTATAGCACCTTCCATCGCTACAGAAGTGCTAGCCAAAATAACCGCACAGGTAAGATGCACATCACCATGTAAACCACAGCTTCTCTTAACAGGACAAAGGAGGTAACAGGACCATACAGCTCCATGGCTATTTCAATTAGCAAACTTATTTTCTTTCAGGTCTTAATTACCTTTCGTAGCTGATTTGTGAAAAATAAAGTCTGTAACAAACTGTTCATGTAACAAGTTGCTCCCTGATTCTTTAAGCCAACATATCCTGTATGCTTCTTCGAATCCCACCTAGAAAACAAGAGGTTACAAACAAGACAGTTCTGTATTAACTATAATAAAACGATTATTTGTTCTAGGATAGTTCTGCCTACTGGCAGAACTGATATCAGCTACTCTTCACTGTTACTCATGGTTCAGAAAAACTACACTCCACTGCAGCCTGCCAGCAACAATCTTTGCAATTAAATGCTTTGTGATTTGACTAGGGTTTTTCCTCAGAAATGTTCTATATGCAGAAAAATTATGTATTATGGAAGTTGTGCTGCAACCCAGAGCTGTACTTCTAAAAGCAAGTGTGCATTTCAGTACAAGCGCTTGTTTATAAGTGCCATGAAGTAGAAGGACCCAGATGACACTGTTTTAAACCAACTCTAAACCAAGGCAAGTTGGGTACTCTATAAAATAGCAGAATTTCACTTGGAAATAGATACTTACGCCACTCCGTGCGGAGCATCTGCTTGAACATAGACTTCAAAAGTGACTTTGTCCTCTTCTATAAAGCCTTTTTCAGGATCAGTAACTTCCTGTAAAACAGGAATAACGCAACAATGTGAAAAACAGAGTTTGCAATAGGACTGCAGCAAAGCATCCTGTTAGACATCACACTGTAATTTCCAAGCCCGAGATATCACTAGTAATAAAATGAAGAATAAAAGAAAATTTGCAGGATGCCCACACAGATGGTTTTCAGCTTAAACCCCTTGAGTTCTTTTTTCATGTCTCATAGAATCATAGCATCATTAGGGATTGGAAGGGACCTCAAAAGATCATCTAGTCCAATCGCTCTGACACAGCAGGATCACCTAGACCAAGTCACACAGGAATACATACAGGTGGGTTTTAAATGTCTCCAGAGAGGGAGACTCCACAACTCCCCTGGGCAGCCTGTTCTGATGCTCCATTACCCTCACTGGGAAGAAGTTCTTTCTGGTATTTATGTGGAACCTCCTATGTTCCAGCTTGCACCCATTGCCCCCTTGTCCTATCACCAGATGACATTGAGAATACCCTGGCTCCATCCTCCTGACACCCACCTCTCACATATTTACAGACATTAATGAGGTCACCCCTCAGTCTCCTCCAAGCTAAGGAGACCCAGCTCCCTCAGCCTCTCCTCATCAGGAGGTGTTCTACTCTCTTCATCATCCTCTTTGCTGTACACTGGACACCCTCCAGCAGCTCCATGTCCTTCTTGAACTGAGGGGCCCAGAACTGGACATAATACTCCAAATGTGGTCTCATCAGGGCAGAGTAGAGGGGGAGGAGAACCTCTCTCAATCTGCTAACCATCTCGCTTCTAATCCACCCCAGGATGCTGTTGGCCCTCTTGGCCACAAGAGCACATTGCTGTCTCAGTCATGGAAAGAACCCCCAGGTCCCTTTCTCCTACAATGCTCTCTAACAGGTCAGTCCCCAACCCATACTGGTACCTGGGGTTGTTCTTGCCCAGATGCAAGACTCTACACTTACAGTTGTTATACTTCGTTCAACTTGTCCCTGCCCAGCTCTCCAGCCTGTCCAGCTCTCGCTGAATGGCAGCACAGTCTGCTGGGGTGTTGGCGACACAACCCAGCTCTGTGTCATCAGCAAACTTGCTGACAGTGCACCCTAATCCCTCATCCAAGTCATTAATGAATAGACTGAATAGGACTGGTCCCAGTACCACCCCTTGGGGAACTCCACTAGATCCAGGCCTCCAACTGGACTCTGCCCCATTGACCACTACCCTCTGGCTTCTATCCTGCAGCCAGTTCATGATCCACCTCACTTTCCTGTTGTCCAGACCACACTGCCTCAGTTTGGCTGTGAGGATGCTGTGGGAGACCGTGTCAGATGCTTCACTGAAGCCAATGTTTTGGTCCTTGCTGCTTTGGCTAAAGTTCAGTGAATAAAAAAGATATTTGGCACCTGTCTTTATATCCTGGCCTTTAGCATGAGAAGGATTATCAGAAGAAACACTGAGATGCTTGTTCATGCTTTCCAGAGACGAGCGCATGCCAGTGAGAATTCTGTGGTCTGATTTTGCTTTCAGTTTGTGTCTGAAGCTTATTTCCCCAGCAAAGTCAAAGAAACCAAGGCTTCCTTCAAGCCTTAGTTTCCAGAGTTGCCCATAATCCAAGTGACCTGTCTTAAAAGTCACCTTGCTTTAGAAGCGTGGCTTCTGGGCAATAAAGATGTGTGAATGCTTTTCATAACCTGGAGAAACAGAATGTTTCCTGGTGCAAGGCTGATTCCACATCTTCCTTGGTCAAGAGTGTCACCAAGCAAATAGGTTTCTGCTTGCATCAGTGAAAAGAAACAGAAAGGATGAGAAGAGACAAGAGAGGAGAAAGAAGAGAGGAGAAGAAAGGAGAAGAGAGGAGGAAGAAGAGAGGAGAAGAGAGGAGAAGAGAGGAGGAAGAAGAGAGGAGAAGAGAGGAGGAAG
>JAOXOE010000771.1:2823003-2856923 GCA_028565055.1 Phoeniculus purpureus | reverse complement strand
CCCCGATCCTTGGGATCCCCTGCTAATGCCCCACGCTGTTAGGGGGTGGGGGGCACAGTACCCAGGGGTGCTTGACGGGCCCCCCCAGGCATGGTCCGTGCCCTGGGATCATGACCATCTTCCTGGGGGTGGGGGGTGTCTCTGTTTGTCCCCCCCTCCTCTATTTTTTTCAGGAGAAAGATGCCCCCAGACGTGGGAAGCTGCAGCGGAGGTGGGAAGGGGAGAGCGAAGCCACTGGGGGGGGGGGGGCACCCCATGGACCATCTCCCTTCCACCCCTCAGTGGTACCCCAACCCTCAGCTCTTCTCCCATCCCTACAATTGGGGGGACAGGGGGGTTGCCCCAGCCTCAACAGCTTGGCCTGTTAAGGGGTGGGGGGACCCTCCCCATCTCACTCAGGACCCCCTCCCATCTCACTCGGGATCCCCATCCCACTCTGGATCCCCCCCAATGCCACTCAGGATCCTCTCCCATCCTACTCAGGATCTCCTCCCATCCCACTCAGGACCCCCATCCTATTCTGGACACCCCTATCCCACTCAGGACCCCCCACCTCGTGTCGTGTGTCTCCCCCACACCAGGCAGAGCTTTGTGATGGTGAAGGGCGCTGCCCTGCTGCTGCCGGCAGAGGAAGTCCCCGAGGCAGAGCCCCCCACCGCTGCGACCCCCACCGGGGGGCAGCAGGATCAGCACCTGCACCTCATGATGCAGCTGCTGCGACCCCAAGATGCCATCCGGGTGGTGGGATATGGGGCCACTGGGATAGGGTGGGGACGGAAACTGGGATGGGAAGGGGATGGAGACTGGGACAATGTGGGGAAGGGATAGGAAGGAGATGGAGTCTGGAATGGGGTGGGGAGGGGATGAGGACTGGGGTGAGGTGGGGATGGGAGGGATGGAGGCGCTGACTGATCTCCCCTTTCCTCCCTCTGAACGCAGAGGATCACGGCAGAGATGGCGGCGTTCCTGCAGCAGCTGCGGCAGAAGGTGAAGGTTGGGGTGGTGGGTGGCTCCGACTTGGAAAAGCTGAAGGAACAGCTGGGCCATGACGGTAAGAACCCGCCCTGAACCGCTGCGGGCGAGTCCTTAAGGTTAAGCGTAGGTTATGCCGTGCTCAGAGAATCACAGTATCCCAGACCAGTGGGGATTGGAAGGGGATTGGAGATCATCCAGCCCAAGCTCTGCCAGAGCAGGGTCGCCCAGAGCAGATCCCACAGGAATAATCCAAACAAGTCGGGTTGGGATCTTCTCTGAGCAGACTCCACAACCTCACTGGGCAGCCTGGCCCAGGGCTATTGGTATATCCCATGTAGCTGGTTTCCTGGGCTGCTTGTGTCACAGTCTATGAAGTGCCACAGCCAGGCAGTTAGAAACTGCAGCCTGTTTGCATTTCACACAGACCTTCATGTCTCATGAAGGGAGTTGCTGATGGCGAGATCCCAAGTGTGTAATCATACTGAGAAAGTGTGTTTTAACATTAACATCCAACCATGAAATCACATCTGTAACACACAGGCATTGCCTTTGTTCACTGCACAGAGAAGGACTCTTGCTTTAGTCCTTCCAGAGGCATTTCCTCACATTGAATGCACAGAGGAAGAGCCTTTAAGCAAAACCACAAGTAACTTACAAGTGATTGTGTGTTAATCTTGGAGAGGAAAGAAGGCAGCTTTGATTTTGTGCTTGATGACGCTGCTGAATCTTTCACGCGTTATGGTAAAACATTTGTCAAAGTTATTTAATGTGTAAAGTGCTTACATGCTAAGCACACATGGGAAATTACTAATTAACCTTTGGTTTGGTTGCAGTGATTGAAAAATTTGACTACGTTTTTCCAGAGAATGGTCTTGTAGCATACAAAGATGGGAAGTTCTTGAGCAAGCAGGTAAGTGAGATTTCCACCAGTGTGAAAGACATATGTTTCAAAGAAGATGGTGTGTTGCTGCTGCTGTGCTGTTCTCTGTCATCTCCCTTCTGAGGCCACGGCTGCTGCTGTTTCCAGGTGTTACTCTGTAGTAGATCATTCATTTGGTGCTCTGACTGCTGTAGTAATGATTTGCACCTTAAGGCTTGAGTGGAGGTGTCAGCTGCAACTTTTTGTTGAGGCCCATGCTATTTCCTTCTAAAGCAGCTGTTAGTCAGGAACTCCTGAGAGTTTGGTGTTCTGGTTTAAAACCAGAGTAAACAAACAGAACGAGAGCCCTGAGACAGCACCAAGCATGCATTAGCTGGTAAGTCCTCAGTGAAGGCATTTTGTTTGCCTTGGCTTTAGAATCTCCAATGCTGGACCCTTGGTTGAAGGCTGTTTGTTTTGTTAGAACATTCAGGGTCACCTGGGTGAGGACGTACTTCAGGATCTAATCAACTACTGCCTGAGTTACATTGCGAAGATCAAGCTGCCCAAGAAAAGGTACATTCCTACACACGTCTTAGTGCCACCGTATTCTCCATGTTATGGTGTTGAGCCACAATATGCAGAGCAGGCAGCTCAGCAAAAAATGCACCATGTGCATTTCAGGAACACTGAAATAATGTGAAACAGCCCAGTCCATGTGTACAACAGGATTTGAAATCCTGATTTGGTTGGCATTTTTATTGAGGAGGGGAAGCAGTTCAGTGTTGAAGTAGGAGTTATTTCCTTGACGGATCTGGAATTGAGCAGCATAACATTTTCCAGAGAGCAGCATAATTTCCACTTCCTGAAGTGAGCAGTAAGGTCAGTTCTGTGTGACACACAAGGCTGCAGCTGCTCTAAACATTATTAGGTACCATATGGATTGAGCTAGAGACACTGCCAGGATTGCCCTAAGTGCTGCTGCCTCACCCCAGAACTGAGAGACTGACCTGTCCCAGCCTGAGAATCAGGACAGGATGCTCTAGTCAGATATCTAAAACCAAGTTAGCTCTTTAATGCCAGCAATGATGAAGCTGAGGTTGCCAGATTCAGATAAGAGTCCCAAAGATTTCCTGATACCAGAGGGGTTGCTTCCTGCATGTTTGGGTTTTTATGCATATGATGAGAGACTGAAGGAGACATCTGACTTCCACTGCCTTCAGAACAAAGCAAAATTCACTCTGATACTCAGCATTTTGAACAATTCTTCATCTGTTTCCCATTTCTCTTTTTCAGGGGCACTTTCATCGAGTTTCGAAACGGGATGATAAATGTCTCCCCCATTGGAAGAAGCTGCAGCCAGGAAGAACGAGTTGAGTTCTATGAACTTGACAAAGTGAGTTACAGCTCTTGAAAAGTACCCAGCCCTTCTGGAAGAGGCAGTTACAGCACATTATGATTTTCCAAAAGCTTTTAGCTTTTGTGCTTTTTTTCATTTTAATCCTTTCCATGTGGTTTAATTAACTTCTTGGTTCAGACTTGAGCAAAGAAACAGCAGGGATTTGTTGCAGTAGTTAACACTGATTGCTCACAGAAGGGGTGGTTTGGCTCATACTTATTTAACCCTATAGCCAGAGCACTGAACATCCTGTACATCTCAGCCCAAGAGAAAACAGGGCATGTGGTATCATAAGATTAACACTGGCTTTGAGAGTCTTCCCATCCCTCAGTCTCCCCATTTCTGAAACTGAGTTTTACTGGGGGTTGAAGGATATGAGATTGTCAGATACAAAAGCAATTATCACAGAATGGATTGGGAAGGTTTTGCTCTCATTATTTACAAGTCAGTAACAAATGGAAATATTCTCAGCAGGCTTTCAGAAGTAATAAAATGTAGCATCACGCAAGTCCTGGTTCTCAAACCTTTGGGTATTTTTGGGGTGGTTTGGGGGCAGGGATGAATTTAGAAAGCATGTAATTGATGTTTGGTTTTGTTTGGTTGTTTTTAACAGAAGGAGCATATAAGAGAAAAATTTGTAGCTGATTTACGAAGAGAATTTGCAGGAAAAGGCCTCACATTTTCTATAGGTATCAAATGAATTTCAGTTTAAATGTCATTTACTTAAGTCACAGCCTCTATGGCTGTGACAGTCATCTCTCTGAGAGTGGGTGCAGGCATGGCATGCAAGAGTCTTGGGCTTTCATTTGGAACATTTTAATTGAAATCCATCAACAGAGAGAACTTCCTTGGTTGTCATCAGTTCATTGTCTTTTAATGTCAGTTGTGTGACTGATTCTACTCACTTTGTAATGTATTCCATGCTTCTGATTAGTCAGAGTTGTTTCTGCAAATCCATTTGGATCAGCAATACTACGGCAGCACTGATTTGCTAGCTCTTGGTTCTTCAGCTGTGTAGCTGCATCATGTGGGAGGAAGGAAAGAAAATCCAAAAGCAAGTACAAGCTTAAAGAGTGAAAAGAAGGAGTGTATTTTCCATGAGCTCTTTCTTGCCTTCTCTCCTGATTTATTACCAAATTCTTGCCTTCAAAATTACTTTTCAGAATTAAAAAGTACAGTTAAAAAGGAATTGGAAACACTAAGGCAGAACTGAACTGCAGTTCTCCTAAGCGTGTTGTAAATACCTTTGTGACACCCACTTCAGCTGGGAATCAAACTTTTCTCTATGGGTAGAGTTCAAAGATTTGGAACTGGAGGAATTATCCCGTTTGTTCAGCTGGGATAAGGCTGATTTCCTCCATCTTCTGCTCTGACAGTCTTTTGCATGAAACTTTATGGCTGTGCATACACCAGCAGCTGCATTCATTCATGCACGTTCTTCCTAAGAGTAAAAAGATGAGTTTATGTTTCGTAGAATGTTCTGTTGGAGGGTAGTGAGTGTTTGGAACATACCCAGAAAACAAATATGTAAGTGTTAGTAAATAAGCTGTTAATTCACAAGTGTAATAACTGATACATCCTAGGAGTAGAGATAAGGTGTTTTATAGGGCAACTCCCAGGTCTGGTCACATCTGACCTCTGCAAAGCTCCCTCTACCACCACTTAACCAGTTTCAGTTCTCTCACTTAAAATAAACCAAGGTTTGCTTTGGCTCCTTTCTCTCCTAGGAGGCCAGATAAGCTTCGATGTGTTCCCAGAGGGCTGGGATAAGAGGTACTGCTTGGGAATCGTTGCCAGTGATGGATACAAGACTATTTATTTTTTCGGAGATAAGACTATGCCAGTGAGTATATCTGTTTGTACATTCAGGGCTTCTCTTTTAAAGCACAGGCACTGTAGGATCTAAGCTGTGCCTTAGACCTGACAAGAATTCAAGTGAGAATCTAAGACACATGCCTAGTGTTTCACCAGCTGATCACTGTAACACTGGGAGACAACTGGGAGCACAGATTTTATTTCTGTTCCCCACAATGAGCACAGCATTCCTCACTGATTCACAGAGCAGGATTGTTTTAACTGAATTTCTGTAGTTACCTTGAAATCTAAGGTGACTTGACAGCATAAAACTGATGATGCTGTTTGGTTGAGATTGATGCCTCTTAGTGACTGGTGTTTGTTAAATGTATTTATTTTCCATTCAATTTAATACCATTCCATTGCTGACTGTTGTGTCTGTCTCTGCACTGAGGAACTGAAATGATACCTGGATGGAATTAAAACTGCCTTTTATAGAAAAAGTTCATTTAGGAGCTTTCCTTGCTCTCTTGATTAGAAACTAGTCCCAAACTGTCACATCAGACTTGTAGGTAGCAAGGCCAGAAAACAGTGAAGGAACACAAGCTTCATGATTTAACTTAAAAAAACCCCAAGCTGGAAGACAGAGGCTAAGAACAACAAATAGAGAGGTTTTTTGCTTTCTGGAAGACACCTCAGACATAACTATGTTCTATCTCTTCCTTCCGTATTTCCTTTACGTGTCCATTTTGCCACCCCAAAACTGACTATTCATTAAGTTAAATAGAACTAAATCCTCTTCTGCTTTTTTCCTCTGGTTTTCAGGGAGGGAATGACTATGAAATTTTCACAGACTCCAGAACAGAAGGCCACAGTGTCACTTCCCCACAAGATACAAGAAGAATCTGTGAAGAGCTATTTTTTAAATAAGAGACTTTTAGAATTCACCCTGACAAAACTGTTGAAGGCAGCTTAAGAACCCAAACTATCTGGATTCTGTACTGTTTGTGGTAACTGGTTGTGAACAGCAGCTGCTCTGCAAGTCAGTTGAGAGATCCCTGCTCACCCATGGAACACAGCAGAGCTCACTGACCACCTTCCTTTTACTCCCTTTTATTGGTTTTTTTGGGGTTTTTTTAAGTCATCAGTAAACTTCTCTAATTAATTACATTTGAGGGTGGAGGGGGGCCATGAGGATGATCTGCTTGCACTTGATTTATGGTCACAAGTTTGCCTGCAAGGTTCTTACTTCCCTAATTTATATTTTGAAGCTGCTATTTAAAAGATTTTTGCAGTTTAAAAAAAAAACCACTACCTTGTGTTATAAATACATGAATTATAAGACAGTTGGGATCTTCTTGTTGAGAACTGGAAGATGAGTAAAGGAGACCCATTTCATTTTTTCTGAGGGTAGCAAAGTAGTCTCTGACCTCATGTGCTCCAGTACCTGGTCAGAAAGTCATTGAGTCCACTGCCTTGGGGAAGGCTGGACCACCTGGTGCAGTTATCTCCTTGGAAGAGCTGCAGTGCCAATGCACAGTCCATGGTACCTATGCTTTTTGCAGACTGGTTTTAAATCTAAAAAGTAAAAACAGTTATATAAAATTAAATCTTGATACTGGTAGTTCTATCACTAATTACATTTCCAATAAGGCATTAATAGTAGATGGGATTTTAATACTAAGAAAAGTTACCTGCACCATTTCTATTAAAATTGAAGCTGAAGTATGACAATCAGTATGACAATGAATATCCCTTTCCTCATCTGGCATTGGGGGAATAATGTTGCTGATGAACAGTTTAATTTAGTGAAGGAAAATAAAATCATTTTATCATGAAAAGCTTAATATTGTTTTCATTTGTCATTTTGCCAAATGTAGGTAAAGCAGCCCTGTCTGTAACAGAAAGGACTGACTTGAATCTCTGTGTAGGTACAGGTGCTGTATTCGATTATTTGGTTACTTTACTGTGATAGTATTTCCTCTGTTTGCAGGAAGTTACCCATACAAAACCAAACACAGATTTATTCTCAGCCTCACATGCTCATCTGTGTGCACATACCTGTTGCTCAGCCTCACATAGCCACTTCCCACAGCCAACTTTCATCTCCTGCCCATCAAGTCAGGAGATGGAAGTGAAGCTTTCTCTGAGGGGAGAAAAACCACCAACGAAAGCAACCCACAATCCCTTCCACTTTGCTCAGGTCCCATCCCCTGGAGGCTGGCCAAAGCTTTGCTGCAACATTTCCAACTGTTGGCTGCTCCAAAATGTTCTGGCCTTCCTGGACCAAGCTGCAGATGAAAACTGCTCTCCCCTACTAGAAGTTTACAAATAACAGCCAATATATCATCAAAATCAATGTATTTAGAGGAGTAGCAGTATAAGCAGTATAGAAAACTCATTAAATTACTCCCTAACTCTTCTGGTTCTACTAAATCTTATGGTTAATAACAAGCAAGCAAAACCTCAAGCCCCATTCAGCTGGCTGTTACTGTACACTGTGGTGTAACACAGGTATAACCAAGGTAAAACAAGCCACCACAGTAGTTCCCAACCTCTGCAGCTCTGCACCTTCCCCAGTCAGACATCAGAACAGACCATCTGCTGTTAAAGACTTACTCGACAGCAGCAAGCACCTGTAAAAGCTGCACACAGGCAACTGAAGTCACGCTGTTCCACACAGCCAACAGAAGAGTATTGAGCTGTCTTTTTTATTCTAACTTTTTATTTGAAAGTCAATAAAAATCCACTGTAGGGAACACAGAAAAACACATCATTTGAAAAAATGTGGAAGGCAAATAGGAACAGAAACTACTTTAGTTGCACTACAACTCCACGAAATCCTGCAGGCAGAGTCGGGGCATGACTGTTGCATGTCCTACCAAGTTTTCCAGCTAAACAGTTGCAGAACTGACTTTACAGAACAGGCTCAGCTGTCTCTGTGACACCAGTATTTTATGAACTATCACCTGAGCAGCACAGAACTTCAGTCCTTCTGCCTGCCCAGTGGAACACCATGGCAAACAAGACTGTATGTGACGGAGAAGGTGATCTCCAGCTTTGTCTAAATTCAGATGCAGACAAAGGCTATGAAGCTTTCACTAGTCTATAACTTTCTACCTCTTACCCCAATGCATTTTTTTAAAGTTTGGGTTTTTATGGGTTTTTGATTGTTTTTTTAATATTGGCCTATGAAATCTGTTGCAAACCAACCATCAAGGCACCTAAGCAAATTCACAAACAAGCCAGGCTTTATGCCACAATATCCCACACAAATGCTGTTTGCGAATGGCACACCTGAAGGGTATCCTGCTACAGCCATCGCAGCAGAACCACTAGATTGAGATTTCCCCACCTTGTTTTCGAACTTCCTTTCGTGAGGAAAGGAAATCGCAGCAATGAACACCCCTTCAATCTGTTTCTCCCTCACCAAGGTATTGTGGCATGGTTGCCAGCAGTAGATGCACTCCAGCAGCCCAAGTGAAGGAAGGCAGTGCATCTGCAGGGCTCTGCTGCTGGAAGTTCTCTCCTTCAAACCTCTCCCTGATCACCTCCTGGAATCAGTTCACAAGAGAAAAGAAAAACCAAACCTTGCCTCCTCCACCAAGCACACAAAGTAGATCTCGTTAAAACAGATGTTTTGTAAACACCTTACGCTAGATATTTTTCATTAGCATTTGGATTGTCTTTTTCTTAGGCCACCTGTAAAAACAGTGGTTTTGGCCTGCTTCTGCTTTATTGACAACGCAGTTATTTCCTCTCACACAATACATAAAATATTCTTAGGACAGGTCCCTTGCAGCCAGATGTTGAGCAGTGACCACGCAGCAGCACCTGCTCTCCCTCTGGGACGCCTCAGGAGCTGATGACGTGCCCTGACCAGGTCTCGTGCTTGGTTCCAGGAGCTAGATGGGTAATGACCACCTCCACTGCCTGGAGCTTCTCATTCTTGGGAGGGATGGTGCACATCTTGTAGGTGACCTCGTCGCCTGCCACAGGAACATACTCGCCTTCAATGCTGCGGAGGGGAAGGTCCAGTGAATCATAAGTTGCATTAAGCCACAGAAGAGTCAGAGCATTGTTTATGTTTCTGTCATAATGGTTATCTTGGATGCCCAAAATACTTCAGAGTTGTTTTTTTTTTTATAGAGACCATCACCCACCAAAGCCTGAGTCTGATTCTGTTTAGAGCAAAGTCCTGTGAAAACACCATAAACACCACCACCCCTCTAAAAACCAACCAAAATAAAGAAATCCCAGACACCAGAACATAAAAACCCCTACTCTAATATGCTTTAACAATAACCAAGCAAGTCTGGCCTTGGACAAAACATTGTGTGCACCACACGACAACCTCCTCTTACTTGCTGGCAGCACTAGAGGGCAGGGCTGACTCTGTCTTGAACTTCATTCGGGTGTTCAGCTATTAAAACTATAGGAAGTTGATTATTTTTATTTGAAATGAGGGTCCTCACACTGAAGCTTTTGATGATTGGGTTGTTTTTCTCCCTTTTTCAGGAAGGCTTGTACCAATTTTACCTTTAGGTTACTCCACCATAACAGTTTGTGCTATGAAAAGAAGATTGGCAATTAAAATGGCAGCACGTGCCAAGGAAGACCAGCACATACACCCTCCAACTGGTATTACCGTGGTTCTCTGACAGTAGAGAGAGAAGTCTCTAACTTATTTAAGTGTACCTACATGCTCCCATGCTCAGGTTCCCCTTCTCTGACAGGCCAGGCTCTACCCTGCTCATTTCAGTTATTTTCTGTTAGCAATTGAATTTGTGAACAGATAAACCTAATTGTTAGTTGTACTGGATGCCTACTTGCTATGATTTGCTTGTGTACTCATGTTACACTGGGGGGGTAAAAACAACACAGGAACCCAAAAAGAGTCTTCTAGGTGTGGCTCCTTCACTGAGAACACGCTCATACCACCCTGGAATTTCACCCCACAAGTGTTAATTACGGAGACCTAAGATTCTAGGAGTGCTCTTTTTACCTGCTCTTGTGGCCCATTATTGTTAATACTTTTCTACTGCAGGAAAGACTGGCAGGACTGATAGGAGATAAAGAGACTGGCCCCTACTGCCAGGCTAAACCGCACATCCCATTTTGCAGACCTGCAAAAACTTCAGCTTCATCTCCTGCACTGCCTCCCCCCTTATCCTCCCTTCACAGGTTTCCTCAGCTTCTGCCCCTGCATGAGGCTGTGGTGAGCATAAGTAGGTGGCACACAATGATGAGTTGGGATAAGCAGGTATGTAAGAGAGAACCTACAATTGACCTATAAATTGTAAATTCTCCCATGGGAAATCTGGAAAACTCAGTATTTGCTCACTGATTGCATCAGCATGATATTGAAAAGACTCTTCTATCTAAACGTGGATCTGCATCCCCAAAGTCTGTGGTTTGAAAGACATCCTGCAGACTGCAGTTTACCTTGACTTTGGAACAGGCTTCTTCAAATGAGGATGAGAAGATGCTTTTCAGAGCCTGACAAGCAGACACAAAGACCCAAGAACAGACGCAGGAGAGTACTGAACCACAGTCAGAATGGGAACACCATGTAAAAAAAATTGCATCATGTATCACCCCTGAATCTCTTGAATGATTCCTTGTTGTAAACAAAATTAGTAACTTACTATTGAGCTAAAAAATCACATTGTCACAAGCAGTGACTTACAACACAACCCATGCAGGATGTCAGTATCACCTACACAAGGTAACCAGCACCAGGAGTACAGCAACAGCCATTTCATCACATAATCATGGAATCATTTAGATTGGAGAAGACCTCCAGGAACATCAAGTCCAACCATTAACCCAGCATTCCCAAAGCCACTGCTAAGCCCTGTCTCTGAGGTCCAGATGTCCATGACAAAAATCACAGAATCACTCTGGTCGGAAAAAGACCCCTGGGATCATCGAGTCCAAGCACCTACCCTACCTTACAAGCCCACCCCTAAACCAGATCCTTTAACACCTCATCCAAACGATCTTTAAACACATCCAGGGATGGCGACTCAACTGCCTTCCTGGGAAGCCCATGCCAGTGCCTGACCACCCCTTCTGTGAAAAAATGTTTCCTAATATCAAGTCTAAACCTACCCCGTCGTAACTTAAACCCATTCCCTCTCCACAGTGTCCTTTCAGATGAATTCTCCTCTCAGTCTCCTCTTCTCCAAACTAAAGAGCCCCAGCTCTCTCAGTCTTTCCTCATAAGATTTGTTTTCCAGTCCCTTCACCAGTTTAGTTGCCCTCCTACGCAACTGCTCCAGCACCTCCACATCTCTCTTGTATTGAGGTGCCCAAAACTACACCCAACACTCAAGATGTGGCCTCACCAGTGCCAAATACAGGAGAACGATAACCTCCCTACTCCTGCTGGCCACACTATTTCTAACACAGGGCAGGATGCTATTGGCCGCCTTGGCCACCTGGGCACACTGCTGCCTCATATCATCTTCCTGTCTGTGAAACTCATCCTGCGATGGCGATTTGACCCCCTTCCCTGGGCAGCCTGTTCCAAGGCCTGATGGCCCTTTCCAGAAGGACATTAGTCTAACTTTACTGGCATGAAGAAACGTTGAAATAGCAGAACACAGCAAGCAGAAACCTTTCCCAGCTCCAATGTAATGTACTTAGACAAAGCAAGTCAAAGCAGAAAAGTTTACACTGGCTCAAGCCCCTGAAACAAGTTGTAATGAATCACGTTTCCCCATGTTTCAAGCACCAGGATCAGCTATGAACAGTGCTTCAGAGAGCACAGACAAAGCAGTTCCATGGGGCTGGAACTACAGCAGCATCTCCTTTTAAGACTACAGCCACCCAATTCCCCTGCCTCAGGTACTGCCTTTGGCTCCTGCAGAGGATAAACACATGCAGTGAGCGGTAAGCTCAGTCACCACTTCAGAGGTATCAAATGAAACAAATGCCCTACCCAGGAAGGGATCTCATGTTTTTATTAACCAACAGGAACCTTAAAGGTTCATTAAAAACTTCTGTAAAGCAGGATGAGACAGTTAGCAAAACATCTGAAATCTGCAAAAGATACCAGGAAGTGTGATTCATGTAGAAGGAAAGTGGATTCCAATTGTCTCCTGAGGCACCAACGTGCCAGTGCCCAAAGGCAGCATTTAAGCACCTGAGAAACAAAAGATAATCAGGTCATTTTATCAGATAAATCACTTCAATCTTCAAGTGATGTGAAGGGAAAAAATGTGCTACAGGTGGGTATTTCATTGTTCAAGTGCCAAAGATGAGGGTTTCATTTGGTTTAAAACTGAAATATGAATTTGTACTAAGAAGGCTTCTGGGAAGAAAAGGGTTGTAGAGTTGTATGGGGTAACCCAAGTGGTCCTGTTTTTCCAATAAATTAAGTACAAGTGGATCAGCGCAAACTCCCAAAGCTGTTGTCAGTATGAGGAAAAGCAGAAGGACGGTCCCAGACTAGAGAACACTCAGGTATCACTGGCAGCACTTGCTAGGACACTGTCTAAGGTGCTGTCTAGTGCCTCTGCTCTGCATCAGCAATAAAAACCAGAACATTCACTAACACCAGTTCTTTTACCTTCAATCATGAGGTTAATTACTCCTGTTCCTTCTACTAACTAGATCCTTTTGCACTCCAAACCGAGGACAACATTTTTCTCCACTCTTTCCATGGCTGACAGTATTGGATCCTTTCTTGGTTTCTTATCCAAACTGACACTGCAAGAGACTGAGGTTTGTGATAAAACTTGATTCAGCTCCAACACAGCTTTTTCTTGTTCCCTAGTTTGTCTTATTTCTCCCTGTGCTTGTTGAGGTTACTTTGCCTCCTCAAGACCAGCCCTGTACTTGCATAGCTGTGTGGAAAGGTTGTGACCACACAAACAGCTTGAGTTTTACTTTCTGCTTTTGGCCATTAAACTTCTCTCCCATGGATCAGATAGTCTTTTATTTATAGACTCACATAATTGTTTGGGTTGGAAGGGAGTCCAACCAGTTTTTTGATTGCCATTTATATTCTTGGTGTCTACCCAATACAAAATTATTTGTCCCACTGCACACAAAAAGCTCAAGGACAAAGGTCTTAGTTTGGAGCCTGAGTAAACCTGTTTGTGAAGAGCCTTCCCAGCTCAGTGCTTGCTCAAATGGTGCTTCAGAGACAGATGCAGCCTTACTCCAGCACAGTTATCACTGTTTGATGCTTGCAAGCAGGAACAAACAACATCCAGACTGTGCAGAACTTGGTGGTGTCAAGAAAGAACATTATAGTGTCACTTGAAAGGGAATGAGGTGGTGGGATGAGATGATGTGGCACTGGAGGCACAGCCCTACACAAGGCTGCTGGAAGATCCTCCGCTGGAAAGGAATTGCCTGAAGCACTGGGAGGGAAATGAACCAGAAAAGATTCAGCCTGAACAATCACTCTAGGTACCTGGATAATTTGGTAGAGCAAGTTAAACATGCATTCATTTGACATATGTATTGATTAAATACTTTTAGATCCATGTTTTTTACATCTACCCTAATTCTATGTTAAATGTTGATCTACGGGAAGGTGGAGATTTTTCACTGCTAGTTAAGAGACTGGTATGCACATTTTCCTCAAAAATCTGTGTGTCCAGACAGGCTTTAAAATACTTCAACAAGCTAAGCTAAAAATAGGAAATGCTTTCCTGATGTTAGTGTCAGAGTGCAACACAATAGAGCGAGTTTTCGTCGATTACCCAGCAACTCCCATTTCCCAGCTCAGCAACAGTCTGGTATGGTGGACCTTTTTATCCTGCACTATTTTTAGTGAACTGGGAGGTTATTAGGAAATTACCTAAATAAGGAATGTTCTAGTTCTTCCTTCTTACAGCTGCTGTTCATATTCCAGGACTCTAGTTAAACCCCTTGGGACAAAGACGAAGTCACATGAAATCATTCTGGAACAAGAGTTTGCGGTGAACTCTGAGCCTTGCTACTCAACAAGGCAGCCAGGGATCCCCGCACATGACTGACTCCTGTGGATCCTGAGGGCTTCTTAAAGCATCACCAGAAACTGAGGTGCAACAGCAGAATGGCCCTGTGTCTGCAACTGGGATCTCAGTGCTGTTCCACCTAGTACTCCCGAGTTACAACACTCCTCCTACAGTGCCCCTGAGACCACACCATGATGCACAGAAGATGCCAAGGATCCACAGCTCCTGGGGGAAGTATAAGGTCAGCTCTTTCAAGCCACCATTAAGCAGGTATCAGAGCCCAGCCTGAAGGACAGCTTGAAAGCCTCTCTGCAATGCAGCATTTACCCCTTTCATAGACAAGTGCTAACAAACTGCAGAAAAATGCGCAAGTGCTGCATAAGGTTTTCCCCTGTTCCACTACATCAGCTGCTTTTGCAAAAATACAGTGTTTAAAAAAGGCAGAAGTGTGGTCGCTCATCCGTCACCAGATTGAGGAAGTGATGAGCCACCTCCTTGTCTTGCCCTTGCAGCTACTGCCAAACCCCAAGCACAGAATCATAGAATGGTTTAGGTTGGAAGGGACTTCAGAGATGCTCTAGTTTCATCATATTGAGGAAGAAAGTTCCTGGCACTGATGCTACAATGACATCATCGATTTGGGGACAGGCTGGTGAAAACAAAAGCAGTAGCAGTAAAATGTCACTATTGACAATGTAACTAAGGGCTTATAAATTTCACAGCAGGAAAATGAATTTGACTTTGCTTCCAGCTTTCAAGGGGCACTACTAGGAATCACCACCTCAGCAACTCCTCCATCCCTCTGCTTGGCAAATGCCACCACCTGCAGTGACTGTCTCTGGAGCTGCCACCATTCCTCTACCTGCAACACATCATTTGAAAGCACTGCAGAAGGAAACACTGCCACTTTCAGTGTGAGTGTGTCCAGAGAAATCCTAGCTGCCCTGATTAATTTGGTTTGTACATTTGTACCTAATCGATGAAACAAAGAACTGTCTCCATATAAGTGTCAGAAAACCCAAACCAAGTCTTCTCTGCAGTCTCCAGAGCCACACAAAAAAACCCCCAACATTTATAACCCGCATTTCAAACTGGCTTTTCTTACACTGTGCATCTACCCACACCTGACAGTGACACAGCTTTGCTGCAGGTTTCACTCATAAAACACAGCCACACTCACCTTAAACTCTTACGCAGACATCAAAATTTAGAGTTTCGCGGCTGCCAGAGGAAGGAGTTTGAATGCCACATGTACTTGCCCTTCTTATTTTTAGGCTAATGCTCACTTATGGAAATACCATGCCAAGTGTTACTGTCTTACAAAAATAAATTGAAAGCTTTGGGAAGCAGAAATCCCATTTTACAGAAGACTTTTGCACTGAAGTGCAACCTTACAGCTCCCTGAAGCTTAAAGGAAGAAAAAAAGATTAATTCCTCACATTACATTTTGATATTTTAAAAGAAACATTAATCTGCAAGATAATCAGCTGGTCCCAATGCTCAGAACCATCACTAAAAAATCACAGCTCAGTAACAAACACTGAGGAACTGTCTACCTTGCTGAATTCAGACTGATGCAGCCTTAACCACAGCTCCTGAAATCCCAGTGTTCAGGCAGAACTGGTTCAGGAGAACACAATCCTCTTTTATGTCACAAGGAACATGTCTATGATGTTGGAACAGCAAACAGACTGGTCTCTCTCACAGGTTTAACTGAGTTAACTAAATAGAAAAGAATTGTGTGATAAAGCCCAGCTGCATCTCAAACTCAGCCTACACAAACCAGGCACTGGAGCCCCCAAGTCCCAGAGACAGAGAGCAGCTGCAATAAGCAATTCCTATTAATAAAGAGCAGTGTTTCTAATTCACTGTGAAATAAACTGAAATGAAAGGTATTATTGATTTGTCTTTGCAGTTCTGCCTCACATCAGAATTAAGACAGTGATACCATCACCCTCCAGCACTGAAAGCTGCTTCTAACAATTCACGCAGAGTAATTAAAGAACACAATGTGCCGAAGCCCTCGGCACTTCGATAATGGCCTTTTTCTCAGCTATTTTTGAATTTCAGTTCTGAGTCAGTACCTCCAGAAGAAACATTTAAAATGGTGGCCCAGTCCTGGTTTGACAGAAAAACCAGAACAACCTGTTGGCTTCAAAGGAGCAGAACTGAGCCTGGAAAAGTTGCACAAAGCACATCCTTTGGTCTTACAGAATTCCTATAAACTGACCGTGATTCCTATAAACTGACCGTGATAAGGTGCGAAGGAAAAGCGGTCTGAACACCTCAGTGAAGGGATTAAAGAGAGGCATCATTTACCTACTCTGGGGGCCCCTGCACCCAGAATCAAGTGCTGGGGTTTGGGCCCAGCGAGAACGCTGTGCCGGGCCACAGAACAGGAATTGGGGAACACCTGAATGACTAATTCACATTTTGCACCGACAAGCAAAGGGTAGCCCCAACCAAAAAGTTACCTCTGGGGCTTCAAAAGGGTTAATGTCACAGAACTGAACAAAATTTTCCTGAACTAACTGGAAGACAAGACATAAAGGAAAAAACAAGACTGAAAATAGACAGTTCTTTAAAAAGAAATCACTAGAGGACTGAGAATTTATGTTCCAGGGAGAGGGCTGGCTTAGCTAAAACCTCACTGATCAGCTGCTGTATAGGTCAGACCAGACAGGCACAGCAAGATCTTTTAATTGTGATGTAGGAAATGTTCTTTTCAAGTTATTCAGGAAATAAGGAGAACTTGTGCACTTTCATTAAATGAAAGGAAAAAAAGATGATGAATAACATTTCCTTGAGTCAAACACCTAAGTCAGACCACCCAGCTCATTTGCACCCAAAACAAGTGCTAATAAGCTTTGGCTTGCCCATGGCAGCTAAAATGTGCTCCAACCCTTTGTGCTACACACAGAAGCAGCAACTCCAGTAAAGCTTTGTTGATTTATCACTGGATAAGCTCTGCAAACATCTAAGGATGACACAGCTTCCACCCTGTAAACACAGACTAAAAACTGGTGGTAGACCTAGAGGATGTTATTGGAGAATAAACACAAAGCATTCAATCTTAATGCACTTCCTCAGAGACAAGCACAGCCCCAGCACTGGTCAATGCCTTAACCCAGGAACAAACACAAAATAGTCCATTGAGCCTTGCAGATTAGCCAAGCAAGAGATGACTAAGACAGTGCCCAGGTCACAGCAGATGAGCAATTCAGCAGATGACTGGGGATGAGAGGGTTGATGGGGTTATGAGATGTACTCAAAGAGAAGCAGAGCAGGGGTCTGCAGGAGATTTTAGCTCCATATACTGAAAGTATGTGCACAGTTTCTTGTTTCAGAATTACACTGAAATACTACCACACACTTTGAAAACAAACTAGAAAGACTGGTTCAGACTGGAGAAAATTTTCAGTGAGGGACTTTAAAAGCTCTGTCTATCAAAAGTTGGATTCTGATGATGGTTCTCTGTGTTCAAGGCTAAAAAGCTAATGAACCCTTTAACAGAGAGTTCTAGCTATCAACTGCTCCAAACTGAAGCTAGATACACTCAAGGGAGCAATAAAATATTACTTTCTTAACAGTAAAGGTACATAACAGTGTAGGCAGTGCAAAGTAAAAGTAGTGAATTTTCAGTGTTCTAAACCTTTAAATTAAAACTGGATATAGTGGAGATGATCTGTTTCAGGTAAGTGTGTTTCCTGGGTCTGGGTGAAACTGCACAGCTTATTCTAAGAGATTTGACAGGATTATCTTCTAGTTTAACTCCACAGATTTACAGCAATAGAGGAAAAGAACAGCCTAAGCTATCACTGCCCATAGCATCTGCACAGCTCCTCTGTGATGGGATAAGGGATTATGAACCACTACTGTATCTGACACAGCAGCAGAGCTCAGTAATTCATAGAATCATTAGGGATTGGAAGGGACCCCAAAAGATCATCTAGTCCAATTCCCCTGGCACAGCAAGATAGGCAAACCCAACTCCAGACAACTTACTCAGAGATGTGCACAAAGATGTCAGGCCCTCCATCTGCAGGGGTGATGAAGCCGTGGCCTTTGGAACGACAGAAGCATTTACAAACACCTTTGTAGATGGGACCCTCTGAAGCTCTCACAGTTCTGCAGAAGAAAGCAAAGAGCCTGTCACTGCTGAGCACTTTCAATCCATCTGCTGCATCACCCTGCCAAGTTCTCTTTTAGCCACTAAACATGAGCATTCTCCAACTTTCAAGAGTCCGGGGGTAAAGTGCTCATTGAGGTCTCAAAAAAAAAAAAATCGACTGCTAAGTGCATGTAGTATCAGGAACATGCAGTGCATGAAGACAAAGGTAAGTGTACACACATGTAGATATGGACACGTGAGCACACCTCCTGCAGGTCGCTCTACCACTGTCCTGCCAGACTAGTCTCCAGTCAGCACTTCACCTCTAAATGACTCCTGCAGGCTACAAAGCCTAACTGGTACGTGCAACACCAAGACTCAAGTCTGATCTCCTTTCTTCACTGCAATTTCAAAGTTTAAAATGAGACAGACAAAGACAGAACTTCAAGACTAGGTTGGATGTGGCTCTGGGCAAGCTGGTCCAGTCAGATGCCAATCCCAATGGCAGGGGGTCAGAACTGGATGATCTCTGAGGCCCCTTCCAACCTAAATCAATCTGTGATTCTATGATTCTGAGACTTACTGTTGTTAAAAAAAAAAAATCCCCAAACGAATTCATGACAATACTGAAGACTGCATGAAAAAATTCTTTTCCCCACATCAGATACAGTGAGTTGAATCTCCAGGGATGCAAAAATTACTCAGAAAAGCTTTTCATTCATGCAGCCAATTGTTTTAGATATCTTACACAGTTTACATACACAGAGAAGTTATTAGATCACAACTTTCTCATGCCACCACTATCGAGAAGGTTGATTTTGTGTTAAAAGAGTGTTTTAGAGTGATCCTGCAAACTCAGTAACTGTTACGTGTATCAGGGCAATTCTGACAGCACTTTTCCAAATGTTTAGTTTGCTGAAGTCTAAATAAAATCATTTTTAAAATGTGGTAACAGCTCTGTTTCTGAAGCAAGATGAACACTTAAGAAATATAGTCAAATTGTTAAAAGAAATCTCCGATAAATCACTTCATTTCTAGCTCTATGAAGCGGTCGACACATCTGAGCCCACAACTGCTTGTCAAACAGAAAAGCCTTCACTGCCCTGAATAAGCCATTAAAGTTCAATTGCATCTTTCATGGAGATAATGTGCTGCGGGGGATAAAGCTCCACACTTCGAATGAACCAAAACTGAAGAATTCCGCTGGATAATAAGCCACTGCCTGTCATACCTTTTCTATACAGAAAAATCACTCACCTAAGGCTCCTCTTGTTTAAAGAGGACACTAAAAATAATAAAAACTCAAGCCCATCCCAATTTTTTAGGGCAAACAAGATTCCTACATTAATTAACAATTAAAGAACTATGGAAGCCAAATAAACTCTTCAGCTTTGTAAGCACCAGCTAGAATGAACTGCTGAGGAGACTTACAAATAGTTCATTATGAGCACAGCACTGAGACAAGCTGGCTCAGAATTGCCTTTCAAGACCAATCCCAATTATCAAGTCAATTATCTTCCTTCTAGCAATCTGCCTCCACTAGGAGGTTTAAGGCATGCAAAGTCTTTTGGAAGTGACAGTATAATTTTTTTCTGCTGCTGCTGTTCTTTTTCACCTCATTCTGAATACAGAGGGAATAATACAAAGCATCGCTGAGTATAAGCATCACTTTTAATATTAAAAGCATCACCGAGCCCTATGATTTTTCAATCTGGGAGCCGTATCACAGGGAATATTTTGGAAAGGCCAAACCTTGCCAGACCATCTTCTGCCGCTGCACGGTGGAGGAGACCCCTCTGGGCAGGGTGTCTCAGGAATCTGCACAGCACCATGAGGCCACTGGGAACACCAGGTCTAGCAATAAATTCACCTCACGTGATGGAAAACCTCATATAATCTTAACAGCTTCAGAGAGGTGAGTACCTACCTTGACAATGAACACACTCTTTTACAGGTCTGCTTGAGCAACCTGATGATGAAGACAGGAAAGCTGAAGAGGAAAAGTAAACAACCCTCTGCAAAGTGACAGAATGATGGAAAATCCCTAAATAGAACCTGGCTGATATCACACATATCAGCGAGGTCCACTCCAGTGTGTCAGGGGCAGTGAGAAGTCATGCCTAAAGAGATGGAGCTGATGAGGAAACTCTGCTTCAAAAAAAAAAACACAACTTGAATCCTGCAAAACTCTGACCCTTAAAGAGCGGGAAAGACTTTGAACATCTTTTAGGCAAACAGCATTGAAAAACCAGAGCTGATTTGGACCAGAAGTCTAGTGGCATCAGAATTTATTGGAGAAGAGAACAGCAAAACACCAAAGCACCTTCCAGACACAATCACCTCCCACCAACTCCTTTCACCTCTGTAGGGGCCGATACTTGTACCCAAAGGTCACAGTTTGGCCTTGCCTGTGAAGTGCAGCACCCCAGTACTCACGCTGAAAACGTCCTGGTGCGCCGGGTGGGCAGTGGGCTGGGGATGAGGTACCCCCTCATGGGCGATGGGGAGCGATCCCTCACCCTGCGGGTTTCAGGCAGATGAAGAGAACTGGGTGAGGGTGGAGAGGTGGGGGACTGCTGTGAGGCAGATGAAGCAGGCTCCGAAGACATTCCTGATGCCCGAGAAAAGCCTAGAGAGAGAAGATATTAGTCCAAAACAGGACCTGCCATAGAAAGTCACAACTGCCTGCAGACAGAGTTGCACTAAAAGCTCCTGCTCTGTGTCAGTTAGATCATTTTTTAAGAGTTGCGTTATCTTTAAACTTCACAAATTTTGTAAGTTGCACGAGGAAGCACTACTGGAGAGAGATTTTTCCATGGGTAACATGTATTTGCTTAGTCCTGCCTTTCTCCCAGACTCCTGAAGGTGGCCCCTGCCGCCTGTAAGGACCTGGAAGACCCAGCAGTGACTTGATATGTCTGAGTCTGCATCAGTCTTCCAACAAGAGTCTACACTTGCATTCAGACCCACAGCAGCCCAACTCAGATTTGGTCTCATTTGTCATTTACAGCAGAGGAGAGAAGAGATCCCCTTCTCAGCACATCAACAGCACTACACAGCAAGCAAGACTCACAGAATTCATAGCAAGAGAAGGACTGAGAAGAAAGAGCAGCACTTGTACACAACTGCACAGCTCACAGGTGCAGAGACAGAAAGAAATCAGTCAGCACTGCTCTGGTATAACTGTGCAAGTCCCTGTCCACAGTGGAACAATAACAACCAGTACAAAAATAACAAATAACCCATCACAACATCTATAAATGTCTCAATATCAGAATGAGTTTGCAAGAAGTGTGGTGATCTGGGTCAAGCAAGTATCATGAAGGTAAGAAAAGGTGCCTGTAAGAGCTCTAGTTCCATTGAGCTGAAATGTCTTCTATGAATCATACACCCTTCCTTGCGACACCCACACTCCCCATCCCATGAATTATGCAGTGGATCCTTCACAACACTACCAGATACAGTCTTCCTGTCAGTGACAAATTCACATTATTTCCCCAAACTAAAGGGCTAAAACAAAAAAGGCCTCTCAAGAATGAAGTCGCCAGGGAACAAAGGCTTTTGCACTTAACCATTCAAGGTGCTGGTGGGAAGGTAGAAGCCTTCCTCATGTTCCAGTCTGAGCCTTCCACACTGTTCTCCAGAGCAACATCTCAGCTAAAAACTAACTCATAGCTTTATGGGCTGTGTTTGCCATTGAGGAGCTAACAGCTCATGCCATAGAGCTCAGCTGAGACAGAGGTTGTCCAAAGTCCCTGCAAATAAACATGCTATGCTGGCTGGTCCTGAGGAAGCCTCCTCTGGTTTCCAAAGCAGGCTCCTCACTTTCAGGGAGCATGCATTAGACTTAGCGAGGCTGTAACACTAGAAAGTCATAGAATCATTAGATATTGGAAGGGACCTCGAAAAATCATCTAGTCCAATCGCCCTGCCACAGCAGGATCACCCAGACCAAGTCACACAGGAACACATCCAGGTGGGTCTTAAACATCTCCAGAAAAGGAGACTCCACCAACTCCCCTGGGCAGCCCGTTCCAGTGCTCTGTCACCCTTACTGTGAAGAAGTCGCAGGGAAAATAAGAGCAATTAAAAACTCATTCTGATAACTCAGCACACAGGGCCTGACCTCTGCACAGGCCAAGGGAGAGATTTCAGACCCCTACAAGTTCCTCATCTAAATATAAACCAGCCTGTCGGGTGACAGAAGAATGCAGAGCTGTTCACCCAGCCTCAGCAGCACAGGAAAGCCAACCACAGTGTACTGCCCATCCCCTTCCTCAAACAAGAGTAAAGAGTCAAGAGATTTCTCCCTCCTTTTTTGAAACCACAATCATATTTACAAATAAATGAGCCTAAATGGACTCCAAAATCGCTAACATATGTTATTGCTTCCATTTCTCTGCATACATAAAATAAAACAGTGATGATGAGCATTCAGTGCCATTTCACTTCAGTGCCACTTCAATACCCTTTTTGTTCACTGCCTGTAGCAGGCACAGATGAATGGCCTTGACTCTCATAATTTCTACTACTCAAACTCCTAAATTGTGATCGGAGCACAGTGAGAGCAAATACATGAAGGCAGGAAGCCGAAGCAGCCAGGAGCTGCAACACCTGACCTCATGCTCACAGCAGCAAGTCCAGTTCAGATGACGACAGGACACAAGCCAGGAGCAACTGGAAGCCTGCGGCCACCTCAGAGCTCAACAGTCTGTACAGCCCAGAAGTTGTATAAAATCTGGCACATCCATCTGCCTCTAGGGCTTGAGAATTGTGAAGAGGGCTGGATACTGAATTACCAAGTGGGCACCACATGCACTGGGATGGCAGCAGGGCTACACAAGTGCCCCCATCATTTCGTCTGCCTATACCTTGTTTGCTGTTCTTCTTTAACTCTACCCCACACTTCTAAAAATACCCTAAAAGCAGCAGTTTTGGAGGAGTTGCCCAACTGAGCAGCACAACATGACAGGGAAACTCCAGTCTCAGTAACTGGAGGAAATGCTTCAAAAAAATAAAGTCAAACCGGATAGGGCAGGGTGACAGACTCCAGGAAACCTCTGGAAATGTTTTTTCAGGGCTTTCCTTGGGTTTAGAAACAACACAATGAAGAATTCTTCAGCAACTCACTTTTAAATGTGCTGGATTCCAGATGTTTCTGATACAGCATTTTGTTCCTGCTCTAAGGAACCTGTGGAGATAAACTCCACCAAGCTGCGCCTGCTCCTCTGCTGATAGCTACCAGCTCTGCCCAGCAAGAGAAAACACCTGGCTTGATGGCACCTGGTGAGCACAACACACCGATCCTGTCCCAGGGGTCCCTTCCCAGCAGTGTGTCCCCTTGCTCTCATCTACTCAAAGTCTGAAGGCACCAGACTTCTCTGCTCCCTGTATTGCCTTGCCCCGATGAAGGAGGTTCACTCCCAAGGGTGTCCCCACTTCATCTAACACAGCTCCCTGGCACCTCTGAGGCTCCTGAGCATTGCTGTGTCCCAGAGTCCAGCTGTCACAAGACACACTTACCAAACAGCCAGTTCAGAAAGCTTCCCAGTGCACCTCGGTCCACATGAGTAACTTTCCACAATTAATACCAGTGCAACTTGCATGAGTTGCAACATGTCAACACAAAGGATTATGGTGTAAACATGACACTCTCAGAGGCTGCAGAGAAGCAAACTCACACTACAGTGATTTGGAGGTTAATGGAGACAGGACATTGCCCAACTGTCCCCATGGCCAGTAAAAGCCTAATTACAAGTTAACCAACCTCAAGTACTGGGTTCAGCTACAGCCACCAATACAAGAAGGACACTGAGGTGTTGGAGTGGGTTCAGAGAAGGGCAACGAGGTCAGGGAAGGGTCTATAGAACAAACCTTGTGAGGAGCAGCTGAGGGAGCTGGAGAGATTAGTTTGGAAAAAAGGAGACTGAGGGGAGACATCATTGCTCTTTACAACTACCTGAAAGGGAGATGTAAAGAGTTAGGGGTTGGTCTCTTCTCACAAGTGAGAGAACATGAGGAAATGCCCTCAGGTTGTATCAGGAGAAATTTAAATTGGACACGAGGACAAGCATCTGCGTGGAAAGAGTCATCAGTCCTTGGAGCAGGCTGCCCAGAGAGGGGGGGTGAATCACAGCCGGGGCTGTTTGTGCAGCAGCACAGGACACCACATCACAGCAGGCCCAGCTGCCTGCAAAATCACTGCCAGTAACATCCAGAGTGCCAGAATCGGCAGCAGAAGCCACACATGCAACTGCCACAGTCCCACTCCAAGCACTTTCCCTGGAGCCAAGCACATAACACATCGCCTCCAGCTGCAACGGTTGGGCTCCACAGATAAAAGTTTAAGATGAGCTGTAAGAAAGTAGGGGGGTGGTGTGTCACAAAAGACCTTTTGCAGTAGAATGGGGGAACGTGATGACAACTTTACCCAATTTGAAGCTGGTAGCTGCATGTGGCTGCCAAAGTCAGAGTTAAGTACAAGCTGAGTGCACACTGCCTACCTTCAGCATCTCTTCAGCATTCTGGATGTATGGATTGTATAAATACCAAGAGTTGCAGTGTTACTTAACCTCTCACCAGCTTGTTCAGGCCCTTTCTGAGCTCATACAGTTTTTTAGAACCCACAAGGAGTGCCACAGCTTAACTGGTGTGAAGAAAACCCCAAACATCTCCTTTTAGTGAGCAGTGGCCCTTTGTACAGAGAAATTAAGACAGGACAGAGATCAAAAGGCAGATTATAGCAAACAAGAAAAGCAAAGGGTGTAATATCCAAGGGACCAAGTGGGATGGAAGCGTTAGCTCAGAGGAGCACACTGGAAAGGGATTTGTAAATCAAACCTTCAGGAGTGACATGGGACAGAGAGCAAGAATCACATATAGGCTTCTTTCTGGTGTCCACCGTTTTAAATTTCCAAGTGTAAAAAGCAAAACCTTAGGACCTTTTTAAAACCCATCTTAAGTGTTTTAAATTGCTCCCCTGGTTTGTCACTTGAGTTGCTGCCACTGCTGTTGTCTTAGACAGCAAACCCTGCTAGTATTGAGTAGCTCTGACGTTTTAGCTTGTCAATATTTAGCTGGTTTGGCTGAAAACCAGAGAGTGCCTATGCAGTGGTTTATGGTCTCCAGCAGAGAAACATGTCCTGATCCCTCCAGATTCACCATGCCTCTGGTAGCCAGGGCTCAGAACTCTGTTCTTGGAGAGCAGAGACAACACTTAAAATACCTCATTGTATCTTGCTAAACACCATCACAGTAAGCTTAGGCATTTCCCAGATGAATAACATTGGATGGCGGCATGGGAACATGTAAACCCTTCCAGCACTTGCTCTCCAGCTCTGCAACTCAGCTCCACAATTGCCTTTCCAAGCCTGACATTCTCTTCTGCCATTGCTTCCACCCCTGCTGGCACACCCCATGTGAATGCATTCCAGCATTTATTTCATTTTGGCAGAAAATGTTTCTACTAGAACATGAGTAATCTCTCATGGGGCATGTCTCAGGTCTCATCTACAAGGATAATGGGCTCATGGTGTCACACTGCTGGAGAGACTAGCCATACATATGGCAATCCCAAGGCACTCCGCTAAAGTTCTCCCTTTCTCAGCCTCACTGTAGAGCCACAGTTACAGTAAGTTGGTTCATGTGCAACTTGGAGGCTTTTAAGGCTTCTGAAATCCCTGAAATATTTATGTGGCTCAAGTGTTACTCAGAACAATTAGTTCACTGTGTTTCCTCCCTAATCAACATTTTCAATAGAGGAAAACAGTTCCCATTGCAGAGATCTATAACTGTGGAAATTCATGAGGCATACAATGATCAGGGAAAAATAATCCTCTGAGGACACTACAACTGCCAGTGTTACTGCGAGATGCAGATAGCAGGGGCAGAGTATGGAACCCCTCAAGAACCGCTTGATCCTCACACCAGTACACCAAGGCACCCACAGACATCATACTCCTTTTTGCCAAACAAAAAGGAATCTTTTTAGACACATACACACAGAAGAGACAGGAAGTGGCCTGAATTTTAGTGGAGAAAGTTTATATGTTTTGTGTGTATATATGTCTACAGGTGATTGGCCCATTTAACAGCTGCATGTCTCTACTACATTTCTTATCCTAGTTTACAGTAGGTCTCACCAAGCTGTAGACTACCTTATGTTTGTGATCCTTAGGAGCACCCCACCCCACACCCTCTTTTCCTCAGCTCTACAGCAAAACCAGCCACCTCCTTTGCAGCAGCACAGCAAGAAAACAGCTGCATCTATGGCTTGGGGTACAAACCCCCAGGTGAGCTGAAGAGGCTCAGGAGGCTGACAACACCAGCTCCTTGTTAATTCTGCAGTTGGTCTCACTCCAGTCTCTCCCACTGGAGAGGAACAAGACCTGAAAACAAGACAGCTCGTAAACCAGCTGAGCAGAGGGAGGAGACACTCCCTCACCTTCTTCTGCCAGCATCTCAGTCTTGTCAAGGCTTCACCCCTGCTGAGCTCACCCCAGGGATGATAGCTCTGTCCCACGGCAGCAAGCAGAACAGTGTAGTGTCAATCTCAAGACCAAATAAACCTCCTGCAAGAAGTCCCACTCTGCTTTGGTGAAAAAGAGGCCAAGACAAAGGATCTCCATGCTCTGCACTCATGAATGCTGCTCACACTTCACCAGGAGGCAAGTGCTGCATCAGCTCTATAAACTCAACAGTAGGTTCTTGACTCTCAAGCTGAAATGTGACTAAAGTCTATAGGATGAGCACTACATAAACACACATGGCACCAGCCTGGTGGTGGTTTTTTTTTTACATAACCGCTCTACTTGCAAAACAGCAAGTGCATGAGCAAACATTCACAACCAAGCCACCCTCAAAGCAGAAAACACTGTCCATTTACCTCCTGGCTCAGATCTCTCCCTAGCTCAGCCTTGGCAGCACAACTATCTCCCTGCAAGCTGCTGCTCTGGACAGACCTGCAGTGCCTACATGGTGTAATCAAATCTGTGACTGGGTGAATAACAACAGAGCCTGAGCACACACCCACAGCCTCCACAACTGCTTCAAGGACAGCAACCGCTTCTATAAACACCCTGAACCCTGTGGACACCGCACATCCCCTTGGATGACAATTTGGAAAACATCTCTCACAATAAACTTTAGATTTCTAGGAGAAAAACACCTTAGTCTCAAAAAACAGCTTTGAGTACCAAGAGTCCAGCAAGTCCAACGTAGGTAGATTGGGAAGTTTTTCTTACCCAACTAACAAGAAAATGGACCTCCAGGGAGTTTGATTGATCCCTCTCGATTACCCTGTGTGCACAAACCAGTCCTCGCTCAGCACATCCACTCTCCATGCTCAGAGCTGGCTGAATGGCAAAAGAAGTCATATTGTGGTTCAGTGCCAGCAGGGGCACGTGTGTGGGGCTGGAGCTCGTGCCTGCTTACACGTCAACAAAACTATTCACCACACTGCAATTTCGAGAGCCACAGCCCCAGTGATGTGCTGGAAGTGCAGGGAACAGGACAGAGCTCTCCAGAATTAGTTGCTGCTGTTCTTTCTGCCCACAGGGCAGCACAGACCAAAACAAGGGAACAGGAGACATGAGATTTTCACAGGAAATACAAAAAAACTGCTAGAGCTGATAAAAAAAGCAAAAAATCTTGAGGCAAGTATGTTCTTCAGGTATAAGACTAACTCACCAATACAGAAGCACACGTTCAATAGAAAATTGTACTAAGCAACGTATTAGCAGTCACTGCCCCACAGAGCTGCAGCAAACAGAGGAAATGGGGCACAAACACAGAGCAAACACCAGGAGCAAGTGTCTTTATGAAAGACTATTCTGATTCAGTGTACCTGTCTGGCCATGTGCTCATGGTTCCATGACCTTACCACGTTAAGCTTTGCCAGATTTGCTTCACTGGGAGCTGACAGACTCCCATGTGCCTAGAGCCACCCACCAGGGTACCCAGTCCTACCAGCTATCCCCAAGTCAGATGTAAGGAGCCAAGAAAATGGGCAGACCTAGAAACCCACATGTATGGAGGGGCAGGGTGTGGGCAAGCAGCCTGCTGGAGTCCTGACAGGGATTGATAGAACACAGAAGCAAACTGGGCTTCTGACTGCCACACACCTCCCTGAGTGCAGGGCAAGGAGCCCAGAGGTGACAAGCCACAGGACACCTCAAGGATGGAGATACATCTTCAACACACACTGTCACTGTCTTGGGAAGAATCTTCCTACATCCAAAATTCATAGCTGAACACCCCACCCTGCAAGCTGGGACTCACAGGCGCTCTCTCTCCCAAGGCACACAGGAGGAAAGGGCTGCTGAGGTGCTCTTTCCTAGAGCACTGTATTGGTACCAGCCAGAGTTAATTCTCAAGCTCTTTGCCAGGCAAGAAGGAACACCACAGCCCAGCCACACTAAATCATTGAAGAACAAATGCCATTAGGACCCCAGACCCCAGTTATAGAAGCCCAGCAAGTGTCCAGCAAAACCATTTTCTCCCCACAGGGTTGTGACAAGTAACGGTGATTATCAAACAATTGATAAATGCTAAGACACCTCTGCACCACCTCTGCTTATTGTTTTATTCTCCAGGAGGATTTTCAAGATTCACAGCCATAGAATCAACCTACAGAGCTGAGTAAATGCTGCCTTTGCAGGCTGCTGTCAGCAGAGCTCCTGATCCGTGCAGCAGCATGTGCAGACAGGCACTGCATTTGCCGAGCTCAGTGAAAGAAATTCCAAATCACTTATTTACAACTCAGTGAAGAGGTGCAAATTTTGTAAACAGGAAATTGTTTTGTGTTTCTTCTTGGCAGTTATTTACTCCTTGAAGTAGTTGCCGAGAAGTTGCAGTGGTGACCGGTTTACTTTAATTAACTGACGTAACTGGAAACACAAAAAAAGCGCCTCCGACCAGCCTTACGAAATCGCGTCAGGAAGAGTAACGCCACCAAACAATGAGACCGAGAAGGAAGAGGCTCATAAAACAATCTAGCCCGAATGGCTGGAGGGCCTGGGTCAGCCTGACTGGCTGCACAATGCAAACAAACAATAAACCAACACTAACATGAAAATTCCTCCCCAGCTGGACAGGCAGGAGCAAATGTTTACTTCCTGGACAGAGACTACTCTTGTCTGGACAGTCTCTTAAATAGCAAGAGGCAAAGGATTTAAAAACTTGGAAAGTTTTAAGATGCAGGGTTGTACCTGAACGATAAAGCAGTGGGACTGCCCTGGCAGAGCAGTCCTGATACCAGTTCTCCCATCCTGCCCCAAACAAGGGGAATGTGGTTGGATTCTATGATCTTAAAGGTCTTCTATAACCTAAACAACTCTATGACTGATGAGCATGAGGTGCTGGGCTGGCTACAAACCTCCTCATCCCAACAGACAAGCTGCACAAGCAGAGGTTCACACTCCAATTCTCAGAAATTATTTTTTTACTGTTAGTCATCACAAAGCCACAAATTCATGAGGCAGCTGGGATTCTCTCCACACCAGCAGCAGCCTGTCCTCCTCCATGGGACAAACACACCAATGCTGATGGGAGCTGCTGCACACAATCTGCAACAGAAGACACAGCCGCTAGCCACTCCACTGGGGGCTATGGCTGCAGCACCAACACTCGATCCACCCTGGCTTCCCACCCGTGTCTGATAGCAGCCCCTAGCTTGCTGGCCCACAAGCTCCCACTCAAAGCAGCACCAACACATACTTGGCTTTTCTTCTTGGGATCAGCTCTTAATGCTCCACCACTTGGGAAGTCACATGCTGCTCACGAGGCATGGCAAGCAACCAGAACAGTTTAATATTCAAGAGAAACTATCAGGTCAAGGTTCTCAGTTTTCCTCCATCCTGCACAAAGCAGTCTGTGATCAGATCAGGCAAAAGAGCCACTGGGGTAAGGAACACATCCCTACAACACAGCACATGCAGGGTCACTTGCTTTTTCCAGCAAACTGTAACAGAGCCCTTTCCTGCAACACTGCTCTCCATGGAAAACCACCCAGGATTTAACTGTGGGTTTTGCCTTCTCTGGGCCTTTATCCTTCCACCATCTGAGCACCTTTCCCAGGGAGGATGAAGTTCAATGCCAAGTTTACCTTCCCAGACCCTGTTGCTAGGTGACAGGGCACCAAATACAAGAATTCAAAGGTCCAAAATCACAACTACCATCCCTGAAGCACCCACCTGCTCAAACATCTGCTGAGACCTCCACCCTATCTCCAGCTTCTCCCTGAGGAAATGCAGAATTCAAGGCAAGTAAGCGCTGAATAAGCCTGCAGAGCCTAACGCTCCCACCATGCGTAACAGGTCAAAACGTCCTTTCTTTTTGACCCCTAATCAGTTTCCTAACTGCATTAATAATGCAAAAACTTCTTAACATCATGACCCTTGAAAGATTCAATCATTAGTTTTAAAGGATTTCTTAGGTTCCTTCATTATTTAGCTGCTTTAAATCAACTGGATGAAAAAAAACACAGCTGTACAACAGCCCCAAACCAGGAGCAGATAAAGAACTCATACACCTCTGACATCAGTCAATATTGAAGGAATCACACAAAGGAAATCTGGTTTTAGTGGAATTGGTGAGGGTCTTCCATGCTGTGGAAGCCCTGTCCATTAGCACAGGGTCAGGCTCCCAGGGTAGAGCCCACAAGCCATTTACCGGTAAGCCCTACAGTCAAGCCTGAGAAGACTTGACCCACATGGTGTTTCATAGCTTCCCTGGGGTGAACAAACAACAGAAGCACCTCTTTAATGTGCTCCACATGCCCCCAGGTCAGAAATGAACACGAGGGAAGTGTCTTTCTATACTACACAAAGAAAACATCAGTTGGCTTCCCAACAGCTGCCACCAAGGCAAAGACAGTGCTTAACGGTGGGGGTTTTTCTTAGTAACTAACGCAGGGATTAAAAACACCAAGTTTTGCTACAAAGTGGCCTCACTCATGCCTGTTTGCAGCCCATAGTCAGCAAGAAGCAACACTGCAACGGAGAGAGTCCAACACCACATACAGACACAGCACCGTCATCCTCTGCTGCATGGTCCCACTCCTGAATGGGTCACACCAGATGCATCCATGAAAAAGGGAGACAGGCACAAGGAGAGCTCCTGCAACTGCTCTCTAGTTAGCAGAGGTCAGCTCAGAGGAACAGAATTACAGAACAGAAAGAGCAGAGGGGAACACAAGGCTATGGCTGCTTCACCTGGGACCCCCCACTTACCCCCTGCAGCCCCCAGAGACCATCTGAACAGGCAGTGATGAATGGAAGTGAGCAGAGATGGGAGTGGGAGGTGGAGGAAATGAAGATTACTGCAGTCCAGGGGCATGGACACAAAACAATATTACAGAGAAACAGCAGGAAGTAAAACAACCTCCTGAGAGCAAAGCAAAAGCTGTTAGTTAGGTGAACACTCAACACTTCCTATTTTTCATTTTATCTGAGCAATGATGGGGAGTGACACATCATGCAAACCCAAACCACTAGTCTACGCTTGTTTCTCTGCAGTGTTTGCGCTCTTTCCTTTTGTTTGGTTTCTCACATCAGCCTGTTGCAAAGAGAAGGATTTGAGCTTTTGGGGGTTTTTGAACTGTTGCACAGTAAAACAAATTCTTATTTTTTCATTCCTTATTTCCTCTTCAGGGATCACCACTGCTCACTAGTCCCCAGGAGAAGGCAGCTCTCAGCCCCAGGGAACAGTTATGACCTTCCCACTCCCATCACCTTGGCTCCCTCGCCCTGCTCAAAGCTGAAGTCAATGGGTTTAGCACTTCAACTCAGTAACTCTCAGTCTCCATCAGCAACCTTCCAGACAAGAAGCAGATTAGATGAATCATCGATTCTCTCCACCATCATCCAAAATATTTATCAACATAGACTCAAACAGTTACAAATCTCATTACATTTTGCTAATGCTGATTCTCAGGAATCATCTTCCAAGCTTCAAGCAGTTACTGTAGATCCCTGCCATGGGCAGTGATCTGAAAATGGTTCCTGGGAGAAACCTGAGACAAAAGCAGCTAAAACAACAGCTTTCACCCTGAGGCCACCACAGCCACAAAATCAGCAGGTCCCAACTGCTTCTGCACCCCACAGCTCACTCACAGTGACACAGAAGCAGAGATTATCTCAAAAGCCTTTTCCAACCGAAACAATTCCATAATTCCCTTAAGGATTTCTTCACTACTACCAACAATGACCTTGGCCATGGCCTGGTCCCACCACCTAGAAACACCCCCCACACACACACACATTTCATCCGAAGTACCCCACTGGTGTGGTATAACACCAGCACAGCTGAGTAGTTTGCTGTAGAGTCCATCAGTACCCACCAACCAACCATCCTAAGAATAGAAAGTAGAGCACCTACCCTTATCTGGCTACTTGCTGATTCCTTGTACACAAATATTCCCATACACACAAGTGAAAAGGAATGACGGTGGTCAAAATATTTACAACCAGGGGCAAACCCAGCAGCTGAGGCTTGGGGCAGTGTTGCTGTGGCCAGAATCAGGTGCACAGCACATGGGGAATACCACAACATACACAGGGCTGGGGGAACTGCTCCAGCCACAGTTCTGCTCCTGCAAAGGGCAACTCACAGAAAATGTGTTTTCTCTCATTTTACACCCACTAGAGCACATGAAAACAGAGACACTGCCAGGGAACAGTCATGTCTTTCCCACATTTTCTTCAGCACAAGCTTTTTTTTCCCCCCCGTGAACATAAATTCTTCATATGTGCATAATTCAGAAGAAAAATACTGTTTTTTTAAGACTTAAGGATATGCTAAACTGTATTTGTAGCAGTGCAAGTCCTCTGCAGCTCTGCTCACAGGACTTCCTACCTTCCATGATTAATAATCAACAGAAGGAAACAACAGATAATATAACAATCAAAGGGTGAAAGGTCACAACAAAAAAAACCCCAACCCCTTCTCACGGGGAAAAAAAAACCAAACCCAAAATAACAAAACAAATCAATCAGGAGGCCTCAGCACAGCCTCAATATTTTCTCAGAAATTTTTCTCTGAAGGAGAAAATTTGTGCTCCAAGACAATCCAGACTGACATCACAGAAGGTTCTGCAAACATTTCTGGCTCCGCAGTTCCAGAAAAGAACTTCAAATCTCCTCCCTGAAAGCGAAATGGAGAGGCATAGATCCAAAACCTGAGCTCGGAGGCTTCCCCCCAAGGGCAAGAAGCTACAGGCATGCACATCCGATGTGCAAAGATAAGGGGAGATGGAGTTGTTCTCCCCAGTTTGTCTGAGCAGAGGAGATGCTGGAGCGAACCTGACACACCACAACAACAGACCCTCCAGCGCGACTCTGTAAGAAGTTCTGAAGAATTCACCTGAGCAACCAGTGCTGCTGGAGCTTTCTCTTCCTCCTGCAAGGAAATCCAGTATCCTTTGTCTCGTCGTTTGGAAAAATCAGCAACTCCAAGCAGAACAGTAATACGTCCCTAGCTCTCAACTGAAGAAAAATAAGAGGCAATATTTTGTAAAAAAATCGATTAAATAAATCAATAAAGAGTAAACCGAAAAAGAGGGGAAAAAAAATCAATAAAAAAGGGAAAATAAAGCAACCCAACCCCAACACCTTACAGAAAAATCAATGCCCTGAGCCGGGGGAGAAAGCGCAGAGCAGGACGGAGCTCCTAGCAGACACACCCGACCCAGCGCTCAGGACCAGCAGGACCACCCGAACCCACCGAACTCGCTCACCTGGACTAGACCGCACCTGATAGAACACAAGTCGCAACACCGGACTCCAGACGTGCTGGCACGGCTGCGGCGCGACCCCCCCGCCAGTATAA
>JAOXOE010000771.1:2801369-2822903 GCA_028565055.1 Phoeniculus purpureus | reverse complement strand
CTCTCACAGTGAAGAACTTCCTCCTCACATCCACTCTAAATCTACCCAGCTCCAGCTTTGCTCCATTCCCCCTAGTCTTCTCGCAACCTGATATCCTAAAAAGTCCCTCCCCAGCCTTTTTGCAGGCCCCTCTCAGATACTGGAAGGCCACAAGAAGGTCACCTCAGAGCCTCCTCTTCTCCAGATTGAACAGCCCCAATTTCACACTGCAACTTTAGAATACTTTTTTAATTAAAGTGTGATTTTATGTGTATTTTGAAAGAGATGGATGGAATGCTTAAAGTTTTTCAGGAGTATTTAATGAATATTTAAAGCTGCTTAGAAGGCAGAGGGAATCCAGTCCTGTAATACAGCTCTCTCTATATGAAGTCAAAAGGAATTATGTCTTTGGTTTCAGACAAAATTCCATACATATTTGCTGCGGTGATGAAATTAATCACTGTTTTTTACTTAATGCCGGCATTCGAATTATTAAAAACCTGTTTAATTATAAAAATTTGCTATTTTCTGTGGGAGGTAAACCAGACAGCAATATTAAAATTATTGGGGAAGTCAACGAAAGATCTATTCCTTTTTTTCTTCAGTTCATTAAGCCTTTTGAGATCTTTGCAGTATGCCTGCCATATCATTTTACTGATTTCTGCCATAATTCATGATTAATTTGAATCACAGTGGAATTTAACAGAACTGGGTTTGCCTCTCTTAGAAAGGCATTGTGGAATTCCATAGCTCTTTTCTTCTGAAGATGTCACACATGTGTTGGAGGTGGCACACCAATGTTTCTGGTATCTAAGAACAACACTATGAGAAGTTAGCTGTAAGGAATTATGGCCCCTTGAAGCTGTAATAAATATTGGAATTCTGGTGAAATTGTAGAAGTTATGGAAATGCTGAAGTTCTGGAGGTGTTGCAGAATAGCAGGCAGGATGCCTAAATTGCTCTGAATTGATTAACTGTTACAACTTGTGGGTAAAGTAATGAACAAGTTGATAAAAGGATATGATAATATGAAGAATTAAATAATAGACTTTTAATTAATAGCACTCAACTGTGTAAGTTATGTAATGTTCAAAAAACTGTGATACAACTCTTTGATTATGTCTAAAGATTGGTTTAAAAAAAATCTAACGTATTTAGTAGAAATAACTTTTTGCTTTAAATGACTGTAAATGACTCCTGTAAATGACTGGTTTCCCAAGCTGTGTGTTAACACTATAGATAATATGCTTAAAGTGAGCAATTATCATAGACGCATAGAATCATTAGGGATTGAAGGGACCTCAAAAGACCATCTAGTCCAATCCCCCTGCCACAGCAGGATCACCTAGACCAAGTCGCACAGGAACATGGCCAGGCGGGTTTTAAACGTCTCCAAAGAAGGAGACTCCGCAACCCTCCATGGGCAGCCTGTTCCTGTTCTGTCACCATTAATATCCACTTGTTTCAGCCTTGGGGTCCCGCTAAAACTTGTTTTAAAGCCTATTAAGTTCACCACATGAAAGCAGTTTGCAGCCAAACTTCCCAGTTAAGTGGCTTCTGATTCCTCTTACCTGCTGCCTTTTGGGAAGGAGCGTCTTGGTCTTGGGAAGGAGGAGCAGCTCACAGTCCTACTAAACAATACCCTGCATTTTGAAATAATGACTTAATCTGGTGCTTTCCTCAGCCCGCTGGGTCCTGCGGTGATTATCTCGCAGCAGAGCCTTATTCAGGTTTCCATTTCTATTAAATAAGCCAAATCGACAGCATTAAACAGTCGCCTGTTTATTCTTTTTAACAGGAAATGAATTTAAAAGAGACGCAGCCACCCGTGAAGAGCTGTTGAAAGCAGCGATTGATGGGAGGGAGAAGGTGGTTTCTCACCAAAACCTTACAAAAACAAACAAACTGTGCATAAAAAATAAAAAAATAATCAGTTGGAAAGCCGGGGAAATGTAGCTACGAGCATTTCTCTCTTGGTTTTAATTTCCCTACTACGCTGAGGGAAAAAGAGACATTAGAGTGATCCAAGTGAGTGAGGGAACAAGGCAGGGGACTTCTTTTCCCTGAATCCTTTTTTCAGAAAAGGTGAAGAGCCCTTCATCCAGCTGCTTCTGTTCCCCAAAACCTGATTATGGAAGGATAAGCTTTTCCTTCTGTCAGATGTGGGTTTATTTACAAAGGAATAGATAGGGCTGAATTTGATTGAGAGCCTATTTACATCAGGTACAGTAGAGGGATTGTTTGGGAGCTCTTCATCCTTAGGCAAAGATAATACTGAAGGCTGCCAAGAAAGAGTTGGCTTTGAATTATTATTTTACCTGTCAGCAGGATTTGGCTTCACTGGATCATTACTGCAATAGGATTCTCTATGGGACTGATAAGTGAGTGACACCGTCACTGCGGCTTCCTTTGGTCAGGTCTTCCTGGTCCCCCCATGCTCACCCTGAGCACAAGGACATGTCCTGGCCATGGCTGACCCAGAGCTGAGGACAGCAGCACTGGGGAACACCATGTTGTCTCATGGCCACTACCTCCCCATCTCAGCTCTTCACTCAGTCCTTCAGTTTCCAAAGAAAACCTATTAGTAGGAGGTTTTGCAGATGCTGTTCTCCTTTGGGAAAGCTCCTTTCCATAGCTGTGGCTGGAACATATAAAACATTAGGATCATTCAGGACTTGGGAACCATTTTCATTCCCACACAGCCATGATCCCAAGCCTGGGATTGGAGGTCTCCCGCGCTCCCAGCCCCTCCGTGTGGCACAGACCTCACTTAACAGGCTCCTGGTGCTCCAGGGGTTACATGGAAAGCAGATGTTCCCCAGAGAGCTTGGCAGCAGGATGTAGGGTTTTATAAAATGCACCCCAAATCATGCCCTGTTTTAAGGTTAAGATGAGTTTTGTACTTACAGATTCAAAAACATATCAATACAAGGATCCCTTGCAGCAAGTATCCCTCTCCTGGGATGGGTTGGGAGTCCAGAGCAGAAAATAACAGGCAAAGGCCAAAACCAGGGATGGGGGGGTAGGGGGGGAGTGCAGGTTATTCACTCCTTGGATGTCCTTGTGCAGGCATAGCATCCTCTGGCAGGGGAGACGGATGACAGCTACAGCACAAGAGGAGGCAGGGAGCACAGAGGGGCTGCAGAACATCCCGGTGGGTTCACACTGATGAGGGACTCTTTGGGTTTGGGGTCGTCTCAGGGGGAGAAGCAAGCCTTACCATCCTTAATGACAAATCCAGGCTAAAGCTGTCACTTCCAGGCAGGGCTAGGACCCAGATAGGAGTTTTTAGAGGGGGAAACCTTTCTGGTGTCCCAGGGAGAATTTGACTCTTAGGCAAACTGCATCTGAAAACACCCAAACAAAACCAAACGGGGAGAATACCGGGTGGATCAAGGCCTCCCAAGCCGGTTCTTCAGAGATCTCTAGGATTTTCTTTTGAAATCACTGGATGTGAGTTTGAGATGTGTGCTGAAAGGGGAAGAATTACAGCTTTCACGTTCAGGCACAATTTACCTTTTTATTTTCCTGTATTATCTGGGGGATATTTGGTAGATCAAGCTGCCCTGATGGGGCTCAGCGTTCGGATTCTAGTTGTGGGGTCCTGTTAGTAGTGAGGCAGTAAATTACCGCGACTTTGTTTGAAAATTTTTTTAGCTCCAGTACATTAGCTCCTTTTTTGTTTGCTTTTCCACTGACGGAGCATAGGGTTTTATTGGGGAATTTGTGTTACTTGAATGTCTCACTTATAAATAACACGGGGTGTGAAACTCGAAGGTCAGCAAACACAATCCCCCAAAAAAAGAAACCGCCCAGGAGTAACATCGGGTATTTATGGCAAAAAAAAAAATCTTTCATTTTTGGTTCTCTTAGGTTGGATTTGTTGAGTAAAAAAAAAAATCCACTACAAATTTCTGACCATTATACATAAGGTAACTATATAAAAGAACCTTTTCCTGGCTCATCCAGCTATCTTTGTTTATTTGAAAGATTGATAGATCAGAGGGTCAAGGGACGTGTTTTATTGTAAGTTTCTGTTCCAAATTTCCTGACATTTTTGGTTGAAAAAAGAAAAAGCCCTTTAAAAGGCACAGAAAGGGCTAATAAGAACCAGATCCTAAAGTGATGCTATGTCAAAATGTCAAAAATAACAGCTTTTCTTTGACTCTGCTGCATTAATCTTTGAGCACATACCTTTCCATACAGCCTCCCTTTAATAGCTGGAGGTTTCTACGTGGCCCTCGACTGCCAAACAGCTTCTAAAGTGACAACAGAAAATCCCCTGATGGTTTTCAGTAGTTGGGTTTATAGCTGGACGTGGACGTTTGTTTACCTATTCCAAATCACTGGGGGTTTTTTGTGATAGAGTTTAGAGGTTTCCTACACCCGCTGTTAAACTGGTTCCTGAAGGGAAGAGAAGCTTCATTTCCCCTGGCCACATTAAAGCGTCAAAGCTAGCACTGAGGCATCTGTCCTGAAACCTGGGAGTGGACTGGGAAAGGAGAGGCAGATGGGAACTCTCAGATCCATTAAGAATTCACATTGTGAGCTGTCCAGTTCCTACCCAGAAGCAATGGGATTGAGGTACTCAGCCCCAGATACATTTCTGGACGTCTGTGACCATCTGTGCTCCAGTTTCCCTTCACAAGTCCTCTCTCCCCTATGGCCCAGGGAGCTGCAATCAGAAAGTAGCAATGAATTCAGAGAATCCCAATTACACGAGGATGTCACATGAGGACATTGAAAAGCCGTAATGTCAGTTTAGAAAACTGTCTTCGAGTGGCACTGACCCCTCCAGATAGTGTCTGGGCAGAGAAAGCCCAGCACAGAGCTGCAGCGTGGATCTCGAACGGGGTCTCTCATATGGACATTACCAAGGAAATATGTTTGAAAACAATCTGAGCGAGCGAAGGCAGTATGTCCTTTGGTCCACAACAGTTTCCACTCAGGTGTCTGTCTAAAGTTGTGGAGATCTGGAGGTCTAAAGTTGTGGAGATCTGGAGCTCAGGGACAGAGTTTAGCAGTGGCCTTGGGACAGTTGGGTTAATGGTTGGACTCAATTATCTTAAAAGTTTTTTTCAACCAAAACAATCTGGTGATTCTGTGATTTCTTGAACTCTGATACTCTTCATGAGGGTTGCCAAATCATGGGTGGAACGTGGTGTCCCTTTCCTCGCACTGTGGTCCCTCTCCTATGTGTTTAAAATAAATGAAATTCCATCCAGGAATGTTCCTTTTGCCTCTTTTAAAAACAAGGGTCTGCTGATCAGACTTACAGATTGGACCTGCTGGGAATTGTCCTCCTTCATGAGTTCTGGGCAGATCCAGGAATCCATGGTTAACCCTTTTTCCAGCTCCGTCTGTGTCCACACTTTGGTCAGAAATCGTGCCAGCTCCTTCCTTAGCTTAAAACTCCGTTTGATTGAACATGTGGAACAACCAACAGTCCCCTCCTGCATCTTCAGCCTGGGTGGGCTCCACATTGTTGACTTTCTTCAAAGAGAACAGTTCCATGCATAGACAATTTCCAGCAGTCTGAGCTCTGTGGTGGTGGTGCTGATACACGTGTGTACGGAGCACGTCCAATTGTAGCATCAGACTGGGCTAACATGGACAACCCAAAGCTCTGAATGAAAATGCTTCTGCCAAGACAAATGTATTATATGGGACAGAGTGCGTCAGACCCTCTGATGTGCCTAGCAGGCTCCTTCTCTTTGGACAGAGGCTATTAACTCTCCCAGTTCCCAGCCACTAAACGTATCTGTCTTGCTGTCGTGGACTGAAACACAGTTTACCTGTCCTCTTGCCGTTAGATGACAAAGAACCGCTGAGGCGCTAAGTGTTTGGTGTGAAACCATAAAAGCAGTAAGCTGTCTGCGAGACCGGTGTCCCAGGTGCTCCACTCCAAGCTCAGGTGCTTCATGTCTTGCGACGCAGATTTCAATTTTCATATCCAGATTTAAAATTATTCTCCAGTCCAGCAGCTGGAAGTGGTGTCCCCACAGCTGTAGGTTTGCTGGAGAAAAGGTCTGGAGATGGTCCCTTCCCGAGCAGTGTGGTGTTGTTGCACATCTGTAATGGGAGGTAACATGGTACACGGGCCCCTGTTACACCTGGATTAAAGCTGTTTTCATCTCGAATGGAGGCTTTAAGTGAGTATTCTGGAAGATCAGAAGGGCAGAAAGAAAAGGATAAATGAAACCACAGTTCTTCTCATAAAATGAGCTTCTTAGGATCTAATCCTGTGCTTTAAACTCCTAGAGGAATCAGAAACATGCAGCATACACGGCGCTTGGGGTGGGGGGAAGAAAGCCTCTCCATGGCCAGCGAAATCCCCCTCCAAGCCAAGAGGGTGTCGCTGCTCTAAGGTGTGTCCTTGGAAATTGAACATCTGTAACCATGTGGTCACTGAGGAGATTAAGTTCCTTGGCCGGCCAGGACCAGCTTTTATTTTGAAAGCCACCTGAGTTCCACTTCAAAGTAGTAGAATACTTCGGGATTTATGAGGACTGGGCAGGCTCCTGTGTAACAGCATCAAGACGGAGCTGTGCAAATCCACACACACTTTTCTCCGATCGAGACACGCAAGACGCCACGTCTCGTCCTTACCCAGCTGCTGCTGCTGCTTTGTGACATCAAACCAGCACAAAGTTTGGCCGTGAAGGACACCTACTATTTGGATTTTATATGCAGCGTCTCCAATTTATGCGCTTAGAGTCAAGATGACTTATGATGTGTTGTGTTTGCCTTGGCAACAGCTCAAACCCTGAAATATATTTCAGGCTTGGCTCTCCAGATACTATCTCAAGTCATTTAAAAGTTCATTATAGGGCACCCGCTAGTGCTGCTCCAGTAAAGGGGCTGTCAGCATTTTTCCAGGGTTTATAACTCAGCCATTAAGAAAATAAAAAATGAAAATCTCTGTGGGCTGAGACTTGGCGTTTGGGGGTCTAGGCCCAGCAGTAAATTGTTTTTATAAATTAAAAATAAAAATCAGCGTGGCCATTATTAAATTAAAGGTAGGCTGTGTTTTATTTAGAAAATTTTTCAGGCTCTTCTCTCGTGCTTCTGTAAATTGAAATGGTCCCAGAATGGTTTTACAGAGTGCTGCTCCAGAATAGGGACCCCGCTCTTGTGCTGGCTGTGAAAGCTTGAGATGTAAGTTAAAGTAGAACAGCAGGGTTTACCCCAGCGCAGCACTTTTCACCCTCCGCGTGCTTTACAAGCATTATCTCATTAATGGACATAACAGCTTCCCTGTGATGTAAGAGGGATTATAAGCCTCACTTTATAGCTGGAGAGATGGAGCCAAAAGGTTCGAGGCTGTTTTTAAAAGGACTTAGTTGCACAAATCCCGTGTGAGCTTTGGGTGTCTACTTCTCCTTGGCTCTCCTCAAAATCACAGCTCAAATGATTCACCCAGGACTTCTCAGAGCCAGGATTAAAAGTCAGACTTTCCGATGGCCGGTGCCACCAGGCTGGCTAATTCTCAGGAGAGCAGTAATTACTTTGTATGGAAGAACCATTGTGTTTCCAAGAAAGTAGTCTTTAGGCTAGAGGGAGGCAACTCTGGCCATCTGGGGAGCTCCTTGATGGCTGGGACGCTGTCAAGTTTCGTCCAGTTTTGGGCTCCCCAATTCAAGAGAGACAAGGATCTACTGGAGATAGTCCAATGGAGAGCTATGAGGATGACGAAGGGACTTGAACATCTCCCCTATGAATAAAGGTTTGAGAACTGCGACTGTTTAGTCTTGAGAGGAGAAGACTAAGAGGGATCTTACTGATGCCTATAAATATCTGAAGGATGGACATCAAAAGGAAGGAGCCAGTCTCTTTTCTGTGGTGCCCAGTAATAGGACAAGGAATAATGGAGATAAACTGGAATGTAGAAGGTTTGACCTCAACGTGAGGAGAAACTTCTTCACTGAGAGGATGATGGAGCCCTGGAACAGGCTGCCCATAGAGGTTGTGGAGTCTCCTGCTCTGGACACCGTCAAAACCCACTTGGATGCAGCCCTGTGTGGCCTGTCCTAGAGAATCCTGCTTTGGAAAGGGGATTGGACTAGATGAACTCTAGAGGTCGCTTTCAACCCCTAATATTCTACGATTCTGTGATAAAACAATATGGTGGGCTGTAAGGCTGTGGCCATACAACAGTGTCTTCATTGCCTGTGCAAGCAGCAGGTCCTTCCCATTTCTTCAGCTCTGTTTACCTCCTGCTGAAAGCACTGAAGGAGAATTTATCCCCATTTTTCCTGGCTGCTGTTCTCAGAAGGAGATGTTGGTGCTGATGGCACTAGAGAGTGTCTGGTGGAGGTGACCTGGTCAGAAACCTGCATCAGGCAGGAACTACTTTATGTGTTCTTTGCACAGTTGTTATTCAAGGGAGAGGATGGTAGTGGGAGCTTTGGAGATCTGATGGGCTTTGGCAGGTGAGAGCAAGGCACAAGTGTTAAAAATTACATTGGTTTTCTCTTCAGCCTCTCCACACCAGGCAAGGGCAGCAGTGGGTGGCTTTTGTGGAAGCCAGAGAAGGAATTCTTGTAATTCAACAACACTCCAAGGATTTCTGGAAACCCTCATGGACCTGCAGCTCCTTTTCAATCACAGAACTGCTTTATCTGTGAGAAAGGTCTTCTCATGAACTTCTTATGAAACCTGCCCAGTTTAAATCTCCTCTCAAGTGGTCTGCTTGCTCCGATTTATGACTTTGATGCAAAATGTATGGATTTGGGTCAGGCTGCACCACAAGAATTTCAGATTGGATCTTAGGAAAAACTTCTTTCCAGAAAGAGTGGGGAGAGGTTCTTCTCTCCCTCTACTCTGCCCTGGTGAGACCACATCCAGAGTATTGTGTCCAGTTCTGGGCCCCTCAGTTCAAGAAGGACATGGAGCTGCTGGAGAGAGTCCAGCGCAGAGCCACAGGGATGATGAAGGAAGTAGAACACCTCCCTTATGAGGAAAGGCTGAGGGAGCTGGGTCTCTTTAGCTTGGAGAAGAGGAGACTAATGAGGGGAGCTAATGAGGAAGCTAATGAGGGGTAACCTCATTAATGTTTATAAATGGGTGAAGGGTGGGTGTCAGGAGGATGGAGCCAGGCTCTGCTCAGTGGCATCTAGTGACAGAACAAGGGACAATGGGTGTAAACTGGAACATAGGAGGTTCCATATGAACGTGAGAAGGAACTTGTTCCAGTGAGGGTGACAGAGCACTGGAAGGGACTGCCCAGGGGAGTTGTGGAGTCTCCTTCTCTGGATATGTTTAAAACCCACCTGAATATGTTCATATGCGACTTGGTCTAGGTGATCCTGCTGTGGCAGGGGGACTGGACTAGATGATCTTTTGAGGTCCCTTCCACTCCCTGATGTTCTGTGATTCTGTGAAATGGAGCCTCAGTTTTCTAAAGTCAGGAAATGGTGAAATACAAACTGTTCCAAACAAATACCAAGACCTACTGTTTGTATTCACAGAATCACAGAACATTCTTTTGCATCGTTCCCAGCTGTGAGTCTTGGGAAGAGCTACCTTTTGTCCAAACATGTCAGTTGCTAGAAAGGGGCCCATGTAATGGATGGGTGACAGTCCTTTCACTGTAGGTGTAAGAGAGTGGCACAAAGACATAGACTTTATATTTGTAGATGGGTGGGAGGCTACTCAAGTATATCCTTTTATGAAATCCCAGACAGAATACAGTTTGCCTGTCATCTTTCATGGTTCCTTCTCATCTAGGGAGCCCTGGCCTGTCCTGACAGAACCCCACAGCCTTTGATGCCACCCCTGGGCACAGCCACTCTGTAACCCTGAGCTCACGTAGCTTGTACAGAAAGGGGCTGGTTGTACTGATAGCTCATTCTTTGTGTGAGCTCGTGTGTGAAGTGGCGCTATGACAGAGTATATATTATGATACAGTATAAATTGCCAAGCATTCATTAGTGTTAACGAGGTATCGTAGGAGGTCAGGCAGTTTTGAGTGGATGACAAATGTCTTCGTTTAAATGGGTAAAGATTTGTGGTGCCTGATAAAGAGGCCTGGCACCTTATGAGAGGCAGCAGCCATCCTGCTGCACTTAGGCAGTGGAGTTGTGTGGAGGCTGTGGCAGGGCCCCTGCCCGCAGCACTGCATGCTGACTGTCTGCTCTGCTTGCAGCCCCCTGGATGCCCCGACTATGCCATGCTCTCCTTCATGGGCGGCTTCCACGGAAGGACCTTGGGTAAGAAAAGCCCTGCTGGAACCCTTGCTTCCTGTCCCTGTGCTATTCAAGGTTTGACCTGGAAGACCACCAGCCCAGGAACTGAATATTCGAGCAAAAATGGGAATTCATTATAGATCTTTTGAAAACTTCTTTCCAGGTCTCTTAGTTTCATTCTGAACCCAAGGTTTCCTGTCTATGCAAGTAAAAATCTTAACTCTTGGGCAGAATCATCACAATAAACAAACACCATGTCACTCATTTTTACTGTTTTATATCGGCTCAGTCCCTGTTCTAGATGTGTTACCTCAGTGCTGCGATTCTGAGCAGGTGAAACCATCTCATCTGAGAGACCTGTACAAAGGTTCTCCTGTTCTTCTGGAACACCACATGTGGAAACTGATGCGGAAAAGCTACAGCAATTCGCTAAATCCAATTACCTGACATTTCAGAAAAAGAAGGAAGATCACAAAGTAGTTTAGAGAATTCTGAACTCACAGTGTCAGGCAATTTTTCACTTCTTGGTTTGTTTTTCCTGTATTGTTCCTAGACAGGTGCTGGTTTGATTTTTGCTTTTCTGCATTTAGGTTGCTTAGCTACAACTCACTCTAAAGCCATTCACAAACTGGACATTCCGTCACTGGACTGGCCTATTGCTCCATTTCCAAGGCTAAAATACCCTCTGGAAGACTTTGTGAAAGAGAATCAACAGGAAGAAGCCCGTTGTTTAGAGGAGGTAAAACATTCACTAGCAGCTTTCTATTGTTGTTGTTTTGAAATAATGAATAGTGGGATTAGCTGCTTTTCACTACAATAATGTTTTCAGGGAGTGGAACAGCATGTGATCAAACAACATTCACTGTTGTTTACTGCCAGAAGTTTGTCCCTGCTATTCAGACCAGCTTACTGGGAATTAGTGGTCTACATGAACTGTATCAAGGTGCCACCTCACACACAGAAATTTGTTATACCACAGTGAACTTGTCTGCCACATCTTGCAAAGAAACAGGGGATGAGAGCGAGCACAGTGTGACTGATCCTCTGCAAAGAGAACCCCTAACTATTTCTGGGTTTTCAGCTTTTCTGTGGTAGCCAACTGGCGTAACACTGCAATCCTGCCTATGGCTGCAGGAAGTGAGTAAGCAGGAACTTGGTGCTATACCTAGCCCAGGAGAAAGGGAAGGTGTGCATTGCAGAGGGTGTGGCAGGAAAACTTTGTCCAGGTATCAAAACCCTGGGATTGCCTGTTAGATCCAGGATCTGCTCACTCAGTTGGGGAACCAAGGCGTGGTGTGTCCTGTGACTGGGGCTGAGGTCAGGCACAAAATATGCAGAACGGAGCCCAGAGGGGCCATGATGTTCTTGGCAGAGCACAGACTTCAGGGCATGCTCTGTGGAGCTGGCTGGAGACTTGCTGTTCAAACCTGACTGACTGCAGAGAACAAGCACAGCAAATGGCTTCCCTGCATTTGCTCCACAGTAACCTGGGGTGAGGGAATTATGATGCAAAAAATCCATAGACTTAAAGCTTAGGTGAAGTGACAGCAGTGATGGAGTGAGCCACAGTGGCCTCCACCATATTGTGAGCTGCCCTCTGCTAGAGCTTTCACACCACTGTAGACCAAGGTACATCTAGTTATAGGGCATTTAGGATGTGGTTTGAACTGAAGCATTACTTGGGAACAGGAGAGCAGTGTGTTCATGCAGGAGGAACTACCTGTTAACGCCCTGTGCCATCTGACACCTTTATGGCAAGAAGTGTCTATTGAAATTCTGTTGCTATGATGTTTCTGGGAGGAGATATGCTGAAAATACCCTGAAGGGAGAATGTACCATAAAATATTTGATTTACAGGTGGAAGACCTGATTGTAAAGTACAGGAAAAAGAAGAAGATTGTGGCTGGAATAATTGTAGAACCAATACAGTCAGAGGGTGGGGACAACCACGCTTCAGATGACTTCTTCAGGAAGCTGCGAGACATTGCCAGGAAGGTAATGCAGTGTTTCACTGTTCGCTCAACAGTAGCTAAACAGACACTTGTTGATGTCTCTTAGAGGCCTTTCCCCTGTCCCAGGCATTTTGCTGGCGGCCTCAGTAGCAGTTGGGCTGGTCAAGTCCATGTATTCAGATACAAGCCAGCCCATGTCAGCACAGGACTGACTCTCCATTTGATGCAGACCTTGTAGTCTCCTCAGTCCAGTAAATTTAATGTCTTCAGTGAGAAATACGTAGATTTGTTAACTCTGGGTTTCACATTAGTGTTCCTTAAGTGAAGAGGCAAATCTGTTGAGGGGGTTCAATTTCAGAAGAGGCAAGTTTGGAAAAGGGTCATTTATTTGTTGTTGACATCCTTGTTTTTAATTGGAAAAAAGCTGATGAACAAATTGTTTTTCCTAATGTCCAAACTAAACTTCCCCAGTGCAAGCTGAGACCATTTCCTCTTGTCCTATTGCTTATTGCTTGTGAGAAGAGACCAACTCGCTTCTCTCTACAACCTCCTTTCAGGTAGTTTGAGACAGAACGGTGTCCCCTCACTCCCCTTTTCTTCAGACTAAATCAGGCCATATCCTCTAGAAATGTTCAAGGCCATATAAAAGAGGTACTTTGTGAATTGAGGTAGAAAATGGATTTCTAGTGCCTTTCAAAAAACCAGCTGAATTTCAAATTGTGAATCTCATGCACAGTGAGTGGCACTGACATGGAAGCTCTGAAACAGTGAAGCAGAGGAATGGGGGATGTTACGTGCAATTTGTGTGGATTGGTGTTCACTGCTGGAGGTATTTTGTTTTGGAAATGAGAGCCCAATATTTCCTGCCCTTGACTTCTCTCTGCAGCATGGCTGTGCCTTTCTGGTGGATGAGGTACAGACAGGAGGTGGCTGCACAGGAAAATTCTGGGCGCATGAACACTGGGGCCTGGATGACCCAGCTGATGTGGTAACGTTCAGTAAGAAGATGATGACGGGAGGATTCTTCCATAAAGAAGAGTTCAGGCCAAACGCTGTAAGATTCTTTCAGTTCATGAGGAACCATAATGCCCACAGAAGAGACAAGCTTTGCTCCAGTAACGCAGGCCCAGCTAGATGGAGCTGCTGTTTTGATACTTGCTTTGTGCTCACACAAAGCTGTCACTTCCTCACTTTTATTCCAGCTGCTGTCAGACTCAAAGGTCATAAAGCTGGTGGCAGGGAGTAGAGAACAGGATTTAGCCTAATAGTCTGACCCCTAGTACAAAATCTAGCTACCAACTGACATCTTTTTCTCTAGGGCATCTTGGTATACTGAGAGCTTGTCTGTCTGCATCACAGATTGAAGAAGACATCCTGCTGACAGACTAATGATATTTCACATGTAATAAATGGGAAAAAAATTCAGAGGGAGACCATGCAGCTTAAATTTAAGATGTCATCTACAGATGATGCTGATTTCTGTATCATCTATAGCCCAGTCCCAAAGAGGTGTTGAGCAGCAGGACAGAATGATAAAGACTTGTAATGTAAAGCAGCTGCCCTTTGTTACTGCTGTGTTTTGCTCTTAGAGCCAAGCCCCGGGGCTTGGGGAGGTTAGTGTGTTTTATTTCATACATCACTGCCAGTGTTACCACTTGCTTTTCTTTGAGTGATTTGCCTGCTAACATGTTCCACAACTCTTTTTCCACTCTTTCCTAAGCCCTATCGGATTTTTAATACCTGGCTCGGAGATCCATCCAAGAACCTTATGCTTGCTGAAGTCATTAAGGTTATTAAAACAGAAGACCTCCTAAACAATGCAACCCATGCTGGGAAAGCACTGCTGACGGGGCTGTTGGATTTACAGGTAAACACGTGGGATGATGATGGATAAAAAGGAGAAATGTGCTCATCAGGCAGGATCTGACATCTAGTTCAGATGCCTGAACTGAGGAACTCCAGCTGGGGACTAGCCCAGAACCATGACTCAGTGGTTTAGGTACTTCTGTAGAAGCCTAAATAATTGTGTCCCCTTTGGAAGTGAAGTAACCTTCCTTTCACTGACTGAAGAATGCTGGTTTGTACAGCTTAATCCATAGTAAAGGGTGACACCCCCCCAGAGTATCTGAAGGTATGCTCTGCAGCTAGTTAAATTATTTTGCGGGAGGCCTCTGTTAGCACAAAGTTCTTTTTAAAGGAAGCATCATCATGTTTTGTTACAGTTCCACCGGGTTGTTGAAACAAGAAAAGCTTTCCCTCTCTTGATTGACTAAGGGAAATTCATTCACAGCCCTGGAGTCCCATGTGAGGAGAGACTCCCATAGGCATTTCAGGGTGGTTTGCAGATGCTCAACTCTCAAAAAGCATTTTGCACAGAATAAAGCCAAAACCAGTCTGTGCTCCCCCTGCATCGAGGCACAGGAAGCAGAAGAACACAAGAATTTATCCTTTTCATACTCTGGAGGGTCAGAACACTAGTAGTCTCCAGAAAGGTTCCTCTTACCAAGGCTGAGCACTACAATTGGTAGTATACTCCATGGCAGCACCTTCCCCATGTGCTTTTCTTGCAGGCTCGTTATCCCCATCTGATAAGCAGAGTGAGAGGAAGAGGAACGTTCTGCTCATTCGACACTCCAAATGATGCCACCAGAAACAAATTAATTACAATAGCCAGAAACAAAGGTAGGGGAAATTTCTGTGTGTGGATTAGCTTTAACTGACAACCAGCAGCAAATGTAATGTTTCCGTGTTTCCTTTCTCATACTATTATGTCTCAAGGTTAGCTCAGCTCAGCAAATGGTTTGTCATTGCCCACAAACATTTTAACGAATTAACTGATTATGGGGTTTTAAAAAAGTACCTTGTATGTAAAGAACTGCAGGAAGAAGTTTGCCAGAACTAAGATTATTTTTAACTTTGTGTAATTGAAGCTGAAATACAGAATCCTAGAACTGCTTTGGCTGGAAAAGCCCTTCAAGAGCATCACGTCCAACCCAACTGTCCCAAGGCCTCCATTAAACCCTGTCCCTGAGCTCCAGATCTCCATGACTGTGAAACACATCCAGGGATGGTGATTCACAGACTCACAGAATCACTTTGAAAGATCATCCAAGTCCAACCCCCACTGCTGGAGCAGGATAAAAGCCTGCAACACCCAGGCTGTCTCCCATCCAAGTACAAACCAGACCCAACCCTGATTAGCTAATCCAACAGTTCATCTATTACGCCTCTTTGCTCAGTCCTCTAATTCAACCCTGGGTAGCCTGTTCCAAGGCCTGAGGATCCTTTCCATTAAAGTTTTTCCTCATGTCCAACCTAAACTTCCCCTGGTGCAACTTGAGGCCATTTCCCCTTGTCCTGTCAGTTGTTCCTTGTGAGAAAAGACCAACCCCCACCTCTCTACACCCTCCTTTCAGGTAGTTGTAGACAGCAATAAGGCCTCCCCTCAGCCTCCTCTTCAGACTAAACAATCTCAAGTAATTTAAAAACAAAACTGCAAAGAAACTCAGTGTCTGGACACAGAAGTACTTAACCAGAGAAGTATTCCAGATTGGAGACTCAGATCTTGTTTGGGGCCTGCCAGTGGTGCTGGGATTAGCCCAAATGTTCCAGGTGTTCTACAGCACAACTGCAGGCACCCACCCGCTGTGTTTTGGCAGCATTGCCTAGGTGTTCTATCACTGTGTGGTTAGCAGGGGCTTAGGGAGCTGTTGGCGCTCCACAGTGAGGCGAACCTCGTTCAGAAATCTGTTTTCTGGACATTTGGCAAAGATGGAACTGACAAGGACCTCTTCTGTTCTTGTTTCAGGTGTAGTGCTGGGAGGCTGCGGCGACAGATCGATTCGTTTCCGTCCAACACTGATCTTCAAGGATCACCATGCGCACCTCTTTCTGAACATTTTCAGTGACATCTTAGCAAACTTCAAGTAAAAGCAGTTCCCTCGCACTGAAAGGCTGATTATATTAGTTTGCATTAATTCATGTCCTCTCTACTTACAAGATAAGTGTAAAGTCATAAACTAAGCTTTGTGTTCTGTCTGTTATCCTGCCCGAGGTGAGCTGCTCCATGCGAACTGGACCCAGGCAGAGCACTGGTACTGGTCACCAGCAGGTACCTCCAGCTGTCCCACACTGTGCATTTGTCAAAGCTATGGCCCTCCATCTTCTGGCTTGGGTCATACTAATTGCAGAGTCCTCTCTACATTCATGACCCTGACTGTCTGATTGTCTAAATGACCTGGTACAGTCCACTTGCAAAGGAAATCCCAGTAGATTTGCATCCAGCAGTACCAAGAAGTATGGCACAGCCCTTAAAGCCACACACTTGCCATATAGAAAGTGCCATTTTCCAATGGTAGCTGGCATAAAATCAGTGTTTCAGGGAAAGCTTTGCTTTCCACCACTGCCAAGTACAGTATTTTACAGAAGTTTCCAGCTGTATTCCCAGACCAACTGGATCAGAACACCATCAGGTACCCTGTGTCCAGCCTCCCGCTGTGTGGTAAGAGGAACCCAAATACTACTTTCCTCATCCTGGGCTTTACAACTTCTGACTCCTTTTACAGACTTACAGAGAGGAAACTGTACCCTGAATATGTGATTTGACAAAGGTTAGAGAATCATCTTATGTCCACCTCTGTCAGCAATCTAGAAATGATTTGAGATGATTTTCCCATTTGCCCGTAAACACACAATAGCCATCAATTTACCTACTACGTGTTCTACACGAATACTTGAGGTATTTTTTAAAACTACAGCAGACTTGCTTGACCGTAGCCATTACCTGACATCAGAGCTGCTGCAGTGAAGGCCGGAGTCCTAACTGCACATTTATAATGCAAAGTAATTCTATTTTTGTTCTAATAGTTTATTCTAAGTCATTGCTACTTCAGAGATCTTCTAGAAAGCATCAGCAGGTCAGTCACTGTTTCTGTTCAGAGAAACTGTCTAGATGTCTCTGTACTGTGTATCCGTTGCCGTTTGCTTAAAACTAGGTCTGGTGCCTTTTTTTTCCCTCTTGGCTAGCAAGCAACTCGATTTTTTTGCTTGCTTAACTTTCTGTTGTGCACCAGAAAACAGGGACCATAGCAGACTTTAGTCGCCCTGTTAGTATCTGACCACTATTTTTAAGTACAAACAAGAGACAGGGCGGTTAAAAGATTTATGTACCTTTAATGCAGGCACCAAAATGTGAAAGGTATTGTTCCCTGCTTTGAGAAGTGTTAAACGTGGACTTCCCATTTTATTTTTTGAGTGCTGGTATTGAGAAACTCAACTACACTTACCTTGGCCAGCTCAAAAATAATGGGATTTCTGTCAGCCTCACTGCAGAAACCCAAATTCTGGTACCAGCTGGTCAGAACCAGAGCAGGGTTTGGGGTAGAGGTTGTAGAAGTCTGGGCAAAAGACTGGAAAACTGGTATTCAACAAAACCTCATTGTCATTGCTGTCCTCGTGAGTGTGTTATCAGCAAGAGGAAAGTCAAACCGAGAACTGTATTTGACAGCATTTTGGGAATTAGTTTGTCCAACATATCAGTGCAGTAGTTCTAGTAAACGTCTCTAGCAAAGTCTTGTACTTTTACAGAAGCGAAGGTCCTGTAACTCAAAGTCTTACCACATCTTCACTTTTACTATTATGAATACTCTAGGTGTTTTTATAATTTTTACTGACACTCAGTAACTGTATAACCGTGTACAACACGTTGATGAAATCATGTTAGAGCACACGTAGGACACACTGCAGCTGAAGCATATACAGTTAATATTGTTTACAGCATCCTGTGGACAGTGCCAAATCAATGTTTAAACAAATACTACACTTCATGGTGTAACTAACTAGTAACTGTACACAGATTCAGAACAAATGACATCTCGTGTAATCAATATTCTTAAATAAAATATTTATAATTGAATTTCTCCGGGGCTTTTTTACACCTAGTACATGCCTAAGCTGATATTAAGTGTAGTCTGATGAAAACCCACACTATATGTGTAGAGTTCACTGTGTTTTGCTGCCATGGTATTTAAACCAAGGACCATTTCTCTTTCCCTTTTGATGCTGCTGTACCAGCCAAAATTTACAATAAAGGAAAAAGTCCAGCATGAATAAAGAGTAAATGAGGGCTAGCCTCTACACTGAAACACACTTTTTACTTACCTGCATCAGCTGCTCCACCACCAAAGAGTTTCAATGCACACAAGGACGAAATAGGGCAGGAACACTCCAAATTTCTCTGCCAGTGAGGGTCACTTTATTTGCCAGTTCAACATGCAGTAACAGCTAGAAAAGCAGTATTAGAGAGTTAACTTCCTTCAAATATCAGAGAGTTTTACGTATTACTAGTGATCAGGTTTGATTCTTTCTTGGGTTTCAACCCCACTCCTCATTCCCACTGAGGTTTTGGATTTAGCAAAGGAAGGATCACACTAACATTACAGATCAGGACCACTGTCCTTTGCAGACACGGGCTGGGGAGATCAACCCAATACAAAGTTCTGAATTCGACACAGCTTTCAAACACCTTACTGTTTTTTATTTCACTTAGGTAAACCCGGGTTAGGGGAGTGGAAAGGGTATTTGGCAACAGCACTTTGGATGTTAAAATATGCCCAAATCAGTGAACAGGTCAAGGGCTCCAGCTGACTTGTTTCCCAGGCTATGCAATAATCCTCACAGACCACTTCATTCCCTCACACAGTCTGAGATCATTTGGTGACATTTCCTGAAGGTTTTGCGACTTTAGTACGACAGCACTGACTGTCCTTCATACAAACCAAACGCAATCACAAATATATGCCAAGGATCACAGAGTGTCCCTGAACCTCACAGCATCACTACCCATTTTATTTTGCCCGGTTACATCCACATCCTGAAAGACCTTGCCAAGAGGCCACACACACCTTACAAAGCATAATGCTGGAAAGGTGCTGCTCTCCAGTGACCTCAATTTCATTAATGCTTGAGCGTGTGTCTCCCTGACATCCAGCATTATTTATCATACTGTACAGAGAAGACAAGTATTCACTTAATGAGGTTTCTCAGTCAACCTAAAATTCACCAAAAAAAACAAGTTACAAGTGAGGATGCTCCAGCAGCGTTTACTGCATTTCACTGCAACAGATGTTTCTATCTGAGAACAGCCCATGACCCCACCTCAAACTATCAGGGTCAGCATGTTCCTAGTAGAATGGTTTAGATTTAGGACCACTGGTGACAGCACACTATGCAGTATGTGACACCAAACAGATGCTGCTCACACCTTAAACAAGCTGCACAGATGTTTAATCCAGTGGATAACTTCTGCCTTCTTAAATAGAGTGCACTTACCAGCTGGCTTTGCACAGGAAAAGCAAACAAGCGCATCAGTTTACCAAACCTATTAAACTTGACAGAGGAGTAAGCACAATAAACAGGCAACAAGGCAAATCGCTGGAAACTAGCTGCTCTATCACTGGAGTTCTCCAAATATTTGAAGGAACTTCTCTGTGTCTACAATCTGGCCATATCTAACCGTGAAATATAAAGTATCAGTACTGTTATATTGTTTGAATTGGAGAAGCACCTCCCCTTTTTTATCTCCAACTTCATCCAATGGAATCACTGCCTCTTTGGGACAGTAAATGTCATTTCGTCTTCCCCAGAATGTCAAGTGAGCCACTCTGACAGTGCGGCCACTTTCACTTAAGTAGATAAATCCAATAATTCGTCTAAAAAAGTAGCTCATTCCATACAACATGGCACCAGCAAATAACGCAATGCCGGTGGTGTACAACAGGATGTCCTGAGACACCTGGCCTTTGAGATAGAGGTAGGCGACGGGCGGCAGTATGATCATGGTGGTGGCACTCTGGAGCAGCTTCAGTCTGGACAGCATCCTGCAGTACTTAATCCCTGGAAATCTGTAGACCAGTTTGAACTCTTCTGTTTTCTGATCCACAGCCTTCTGTTGGACCATGGCAACAGGGACTGAATGGCACAGCCCCACACATAGCTCTTGCTGTCTCCCAAAATAATTAACACCATTAACTCGCTGGTTTTGTGGTGTCAAACACTCCAGTGTGCCCAAAAACCCAGGTGGGTGACCATCCTCCTTTTTCCATGACCTTATCCAGAGCTTGGTGTGTAGATATCGCCCAAAAGACGGTGCCACGCAGAAGTTAGTCCTAATCCTGCAAAGCATAGCCTGCAAGGAAACATTCCCACAGGTGATCATTTGAGTCTGTTGTACAACCAAATCACAACCGCCTCACAGTCTGTCACCTAAGGACAGTCACCACAGAACCCGGCTCACCATGACCTTATGCTTAAACCAATGTTTTATTGTGAAACCAGGATTAATGATCACACACCTCCCTGCAGATGATGAGGGAAAACTCTTCCACTAATCTCGCCGACACCACAATGTCTAGAACAACATACCCTCACCCATCCACCACATCCTGCTTTCTTTGAACAGTATCAAAGCGAAAGCACCAGTACTAAAGATTGTTCTTAAGCAAAGAGAGTGAGAAAACTCAGGGCTGCCGGCAGAACAGGAACATGTTAAGTAATAAATATATAAACAACAATCTTAGGGAGACAGATAAAGCAGATTAAGAACGAACCACACACACAGAGCAACTGGAAAGGCCGTGGGGGGATGAAGATCACAAGGGAGCTCGGTGTTGCCTTCACGGTGCCGCTCACACACCACGCAGCCCAGAGAGCACTAGCAGCAGCAGAAATGCCTCATAGTGCGGGTACTGAGGCCCTGGAACAGGTTGCCCAGAGAGGCTGTGGCTGCTCTAAGTGTTCAAGGGCAGGCTGGATGAGGCTCTGGGCAACCTGGTCTGGTGAGAATTATCGCTGCCCATGGTCGATCTCTTGAGGTCTCTTACAACTTAAGCCATTCTATGAGAATATAACGCCAAGACGCCCCCGGACGCGGCCTGGCCTGTTCCTCGGCCGCGAGGGCCCTTCCCGCCTGTGACGGGCAGCGCGCGGACACCCCTCCCTGCCTCAGGCGGCCGAGACGCGCTGCCGGGTCTGAGGGAGGTCCCGCGCCCTGTCTAGACTCCCCAGAGAAGGAAGGAGGGAAAAAACGGGAACCAGAAAGGGAAAGGGAAGAGAGGACAGGAGAAGCAAGGGGTGAGAAAGGCTAAAAGAACAAGCAGCCGCAGGGCCACCCACCGTCACCACCGCTCCTTCACCACCGCCGCCGCCCCAAGAGGCCTCTCGCGCTCCTCCCCCTGCCCCCGCCCGTTTCCCGGCGTGCCCCGCGGCGCCGCGAGCTGCTGCTTCCGTGGCTGTGGCTGTGGCAGTGTCGCTGGGGCGCCATGGCCCCCGCTGGGGGCCCTACGCTGTGCCTCTTCGACGTGGACGGGACCCTCACGGCGCCCCGGCAGGCCAGTGCGGGACCGCGGCGGGGCGGGGAG
>JAOXOE010000771.1:2789761-2801269 GCA_028565055.1 Phoeniculus purpureus | reverse complement strand
ACCTCCCTCGACCTGCTGGCCACACTTCTCCTGATGCAGCCCAGGATCCGGTTTGCCCTCTGGGCCACAAGTGCACAGTGCAAATACACTATGGCTGAAGTGTTTTTGCTGTGACCAAGTGGATATTCCTGTTTCTTCTCTCCTCCAGCCCTTCTGTAGTGATGCTGTTCTGCCCTGCGAGGCAAACACAGAACCCTTCCACTTGCTTAGGATCTTAAACACGATTGATCTTCTTTTAAATAACACACTTTGGGGAGCAACTGACCTTTGGCTAAAAAGCATGAGGGCTGCTCTTGTAACTATTGGAAAAGTATTTTCAGACCAGGATGTACTGCTGTTTATGGGATTGATCACAGAGTGCCTGCGCCGTGTATGAGCGGTGATTGTTTGGTCGGTCATGGGCTACAGAAAGTCCTCACAGCAGCCAGCCCTTCAGTAGCTGTCAGCTGTCAGCCCTTGAGCCAGTCTGTTGTCTGAGTATCCTGTAACATTCTTGGTCTCTTCTGGTGTCTTGCACACTTCTGTGCTGCTTCTCAGCTGCAGGCAAATACTCTGCATTTGTGCAAGGTCCTTGAGCTCGCTGGAAGGCAGATGCGCTCACTCACTCTTCCTTTCTCACCACTGTAGTGAGAGGCTGTAGATCTTCAAAGGAAAGGAAAGCAGCTCTAGGCTCCCCTGATCCATCCTTGCTTTCAGGAAACTTGTAAGAGGGAAAGCAGAGGATGGAGGGGCTTGGCTGCAGACTGTGTGCCAGCCCTGTGGCCTTTGGGACTGGATGCTTTATGTGTGAGTCCAGAGATGAGAAAGAATGGAGCGAGAGGGAGCCCCTCAGCAGGAGAATCGGTGTCGTGGAAATTTTCTAGCCTTTCTAGGTGTTGGAACAGGTTGTCCAAGGAAGTAGTTGAGTCACCATCCCTGGAGGGGTTCAAAGGAAGTGTAGATTAGGCACTTGAAAACATGGTTTATAGGGTGTGATGGCATTGGATTGACAGTAGGACTAGATGACCTCTGAGATCTCTTCCAACCTTAATGATTCTGTAATTCTGTGACACTCCTGGCTGACAGAATAAGCAGGAGGCTCTGACAATTGTAGTAAAAATTGGAGCTTCAGGTCACTTTCCTGGTGAGCTCCCACTACGACTGAGGTCTCTGCTGCTTTTAGGGAAATGCTGAGGATGATGTCCAGGAACACTCTGCTCCTGAGTGCTCTCCTCCAAGGTATTTCTAAGCACTCGAGTTCAGAGCTTCACAGACCAAAAAAGAGACTTGTACGTTACGCCCACAACAATCCTGTGGTGCCATTTGTTCTGCTGCTGCTTTTTCAGGGTTTGCAGAAGGGGGATGGAGGTGGAGAGGAGGAGGGAGTAGATTGCCTCTTGGTAGAAGTCTCCACGTCTGTAGGCTGCCATTTCTCAGTTGTGTGTAATAAACCTGTTCAACTTGAATCTACAATAAGTTTATTTACAGAAAGAGACTTTTTTTTTTTCATCCTTATTTCAGATTTTTAAAGCACATACAGGGAGTTAGCACAGTGCTGGCCCTGAGCACGGCGTAAACTGGGTAGTGACAGAAAAGGGGTGTCTGGAAAGGAAAGATGGGGGCAAGTCTGCATTCACTGCAGCAGACAGCTCCGTGCTCATTCACTGTTGTAAAACGTGAGAACAAAGGTACCTGAGCTTTGTATCAGTCACAATATATCTAGGAACCTCCTTTCTAGTTGTATGTGGGGAATAGCATTTCTGTCAGGATGGGTTTCAAGCCCTCAGTCTTCCAAGGAACATGGACAAGAGAGAAGCACCTGGCTGGAGAATCTTTTTGCCTTCGCCATTGCCCGTAGTGTTCTCGTTACTAACACGGTGTTAGCCCCTGGCTGGCTGGCTGCAAAGGGAATGAAAACCACTGAAGTGGATCAAAATGCGAAAGCTAAACAAAACATACAAAGGTAATATGGTCCTTACCCCATCCCGAATGTGTGAATCACGTAAGTGTTTGGAGTCCTTAAGCTTTCATAGCACCCCTGGACGTGTTTCAAAGACACACAGATCCAGAGCGTAGGGATAGGGTTTAGCACTGGCCTTGGGACAGCTGGGTTAATGGTTGGACTTGATCCTAAAGGTGTTGTTGAACCTAAATGATTCTATGATTTCTATGCTTTGGAAGCAGATGAAGATGCAGCTGTTACGTTGTTGATGTTAGTTGAACTGACTTTACCTTAAAAACTTTTTTCTAATATTTAAAATATTTAACCTGCATTTCAAAACAGGAAAACACTCAAATCCTTACACTTTGTCCTGCCCTCAGAGGACCTGGAGCTGCAATGTTTATTTTTCCTTTGCAGCAGTCTTTTACATTTGAACCCCATCATCTCCCTCAAGACCTCATACTTTTTTCCCAACTGGTCTAAACACTGTTTCAATGTCTCCTCATGGGTCCAGTTTTTCTCCTCAGAATTCTCTGCACTTTTATTGCAGTGCCCTAAATAGAGTAACTCTGGCTGAGGCTGTACCTCACCTGTCTCAGCCTGTTCCCTATGTCTTCACAGAGCATCACAATGTTTTATCTTACAAGTGTGCTGCAGTGAAGTCTGAGAGATGTTGGTATTAATTGTATCGCCTTGTCCCCATCGCAGTTACCAGAAAGAGGTTGGAAATCCATGATAAAGAGTTATTCTCAGTCCTGCTTTTGTCTCCAATGTTAATCCTTGTGAAGACTTTTTACCTTTGTTTTTATTCCGTTTGTACATTAGGAGATTCCGTAGGAAATCAGAGAGCACAACCTGGATATTTGTGAGGGATGTGTGGGAGAAGCAAAGATCAGTTCCCGTCTCTGGATTGCTGAGAACACAGGCTTGTGGTTAACTTCAGTTCATGCTCTGGGAGCTGTTGTGGAGTGAAGGCTTTGCTGCCAGGTTAAGCTTGGACTTCAGTTCTCAGTTCCTTGAGTGAGTGTAAGGCTGATGACCTTCCCATCTGATGTTACTCTTTCTGTGCCCCAAATGGTGGCTGTGGCAGTGCTGGTTGTGGTTCCTTGTGGCTCCTCATCTGTAGAGATGTCCTCATGAGCTCTTATAGCTGTTACTCTGTTGTGTTGCAAATGAGGATGTTCTGACTGATTCAGATCACAAGACCTACAAGAACACCAACAGCTGGTTGCTCCTGTAACTGCTGAAGAGTTGAGTTGGGATTATGCTGTGGTGGGGAAAGAGCGCTGCGCTTACTCTTTCCTATGTGAGCTCCCACTTTGGTACAGCCTGTTGAGTATCAGGTTTTGTCTTTGTCCTTGGAGAATCCCATTCCAGTAAAACCTCTAGTGTGTCTGTGGGAGTAGTGAAACACAGGCAATCTCCTGTGTAAGAGCCGCTCATCGCACAGCGTAAGCACTCTGCAAATAGCAGTCTCGGTTTTCACAATATTATGCAACAGCAGTGTTCGTTTGCCAGACACCTCTAGCAAGCCTGGCCTTTTGCCAGTCCATCTCAGGGTATGTTAGTAACAGATTCTACTGCAACACCTAAAAGAGGACTTGGGGGGGAAATCACAGTCCTCCTACTTCTGGCTGTCAGGGCCTCCATGCTCTAAAATTTCTGTCTGGAAGGTAGTTTGATAGGCTCTGATGGGTGGAAGTGAAAGGCATGCAGAGGCGATTGCCTTCTGCTCTTGCACATGGGAAGGACCTCCCTGGGGACACAGTGGAGATTCCACCATTTCTAGCGTTGTGTTGAACCTCGTTCTTGTTAGTGGATCTCACTGCTTGGCACAGGGACCTGCTGACAGGGCTGCTCTTTGTGACTGCCAACCTCACCCCATGGTAGGGGGGTGCTTACGTTAATTATGTTGCCATGGGAATGTGGTCCTCAGATAAAAGATGGCTGAGTGAGGCACCTGGGAAAGAGAAATTGGGAAATGAGCTGCTCTGTCTGCTAGCAAATGATGACATCCTGTGAGATGAAAAGGAAGGATGTGATAATTTGCTGATGTTACTCAAGTGCTTAGGAAGATGACGTGTGTTGCATGGAGCTTTGAGAAGTCGAGAAGCGAGAAATGGAGGATTCAACTTCTAGTACTCATCCTCTTTAAATGGGGTTGGGTGGAAAACTCTCTGAGCCGATGTGTTCTCTTATAATTATGGTTGTTAACGGTACATGTGTTTGGCTTTTGACTTTGGCCAGGATGTGAAGAAACAGCTTTGTTCACCAGGGAAAAGAGGATGCTGCTGTGTCCTGTTAGCTATACGGCATTTCAGAGCCTTCCTACTACTGCTTCAGAGCAGGAGCCACAGCCCATTACCTCTGCTCCCTTTTAAAGATGAGAGCTGATGTCTTCTCATTTAATTCTGTTCTTAATTTAAGCTAAAATGGCATAAGTAAGTCATAATAACCACACGCACTGTGGAGATTTGTTGGATACACGAGTCTCACTTGACCTTTGTAGCTTGTTCTGGGTTCTTTATTACAAAGGTGATGCTGTTAGTTCACTGAAGGACCGGCCACCAGGGATTCCTAGTTCTTGGAAAAAAAATCTGCACGGAGATAATAAAAATCTTGGGTTTTATCTGCCCCATCTCTGCTGTCTTTTGGAGAGGCAGAGTGCACTGTTCAAGACCTGTTGTGTAAACGTATGAACTCATTAGTATCAGACCAGAGTTGCCCAAGTTATGGGCTGAGTTCAGGCTTTCCATTGTCGGGCAAGTGGATATTAAGAAGTCAAACAGGAAGAATTGTGCTCAGCTGTGAAGTACATTGGGTACCATCAAGACAGAGCTGTCAGCTAGGCAGAGCGTGCTCCGGCTTACTGGGGGATGAAATACCACAGTGAACAATCTGCTTTATTTGCATTTATGTAGGGGAATGCAATTCTAGACACATGGGGAAAGCGAGAGAGACAGAGCAGGGCCTCCTCCAGGCAAGACAAAGCAGGTGATGATGTGGCCACCCGTCACACAGTGTCCGAGCGCCTGGAGAAGCCAGGCAGGACAGTGAGTCACCTCCGGAGCCATGCTGTGTGCAACAGGCTGCATCCTGCACTAGGGTTATTCAGAGCCCCCATGTACTTGAATAAGTGTAGAGGAAGGGAAAACGGAGTTAAAGAGGGGAACCAGAGGAACCAAGTTTCTGTGTTCTTAAAATTTGGGTGGTTTTGTTTATTTTTAACCAACCCTGTGAACAAGTCTGCAGAGCTGATGAGAAGTGGAGTGGGCTGTTTGGAATAAATCTGCTGACCTTGCTAGGAACTGTGTGAGTCTGTGCCGGCCATTTCTGTAATCCCCAGCGTTCTTAAGTAATTAAATTAGTGTTTCATTCCTAATCCTCACAGAATCATTAGGGATTGGAAGGGACCTCGAAAGATCATCCAATCCAGTCCCCCCTACCCCAGCAGGATCACCAAGACCAAGTTGCACAGGAACATATTCAGGCGGGTTTTAAACATCTTCAGAGAGGTAGAGGCTGGGACACAGCTCATAGGTGATGGCCAGGAGATCTCTGACCGCTGGTCTCCGTTTTTGGAGCCTGGCAAGTCACCTAGTTTTTTCCAGTGGTGCTCTCCCCTTTACCACACCAAACGACACCCAGAGCCTGGGGGCAGCAAGAAGAGGACACAGAAGGAGAAACACTTGCACTGATCTGTGTGGGGAAAAGAACAGGGTGCACAAAAGGGTTCCTTTGGTCTGTTTTAGACCTCGCAGTGTGTACTCGATCTGCAGTGATTTCCTGACTATGAATTGTGTAGCTTTTGATCTTCTCTATGCAGCAGTTTTTTATATCCAGAAGAGCAGTTGCTGTGCAGCCTCCGATTTACCCGACCGCCAAACAGAACGACACAAAGCTGAAGCAGCATTGCCGTACCAAAACCTATTAATAGCTTTGCAGACAGGCACTGACGCATCTCACATAGAAGCACTTGGAATTAAAGCTGAGGAGAGCAAGCAGCTTTGCAGACTAAGTTTTCCCAAAAGTGCTCAGTTAGAGGTGCTGCCAGAGGGCTGTGATTTTTGACAGGAAGTTTCTCCAAACCAGACTTGGCCAAGGCATCTCCACTTGTGTTGGCACAAACCAAAGCAAACATCTCTCGTCTCTGCTGGAAGTTTTGGCCGAATGGCTGTAAGCAAAGCACTGCCCAGCAGTGTCACAGTTCACCTTCTATTTGCCTTGACAAATACTTGCTTCTCCAGGGTTGCCTTGTCGTTTCACTTGATTCTTTTGGTATTAGTTTTAACAGCCGTCAAAGATGAGCTATTCAGTTCATCTTCAGACAGTACAAATGTCACCGGTCTCACCAGCTGGGTAAGGTGTGGATGCTTGTTCTTAGAGGAGAGCACAGAAAATAGGGTTTGTGCTCAGGTTTTCATGATTTCTTACAGGACACAGGTGTATCAGTCAAGCTGCAGCTAAAATTGATGTGGATTTTGATTACGATGGACCTCTAATGAAGACAGAAGTTCCTGGGCCACGATCTAGAGTAAGTTCCCAAAGTCTAGTCGCTTGTTTGGACTTTTTTTCTTTAGCTAGAAAACAAATTAAATTCCAAACCTTAAATCCGATAGGAATAAGCATCATTTTGCAGCAGTCTCTGTCCACTTTTATCACGACACTGAGAATGAAAAGCTCTTGAGGGAAACGCCTCTCTCCGAGAGAGATGTGAATCCCAACTGCCAGCTTTTCCCCGTATGAAGTAGAAGAGCATTGGCCTGCTGAAATACCTCATCAGACTTGGCTACTCGTGCTCCTGCCGAAACACAAACTCAGTCGGCTTTTGATGATGTGAAATAACGCTCTGACTAGGGTCGCCATGAAGTAAGAGCTGCAGTTTGCTGGACACTGATTCTTGGATGTTTGTTCTTCTGCAGGAACTGATGAAGCAGCTGAATGGCATTCAGGTAATTCGCCAAGTTTTCTGAATTTGGGGCAGGTGACAACCCTCTGATTTCAGAACTTGCTTTGAAATTCTCTTCTGTGCATTATGTTGCCAACAGAACAGTGAAGCACTGGCTGTGGGTATCCATGCAGAGTAGATCCATATGGAATATACGTGTGCTCGGATAAAACCCTTGTTAGGATACTTTGGATACTGCAGTTATCTGGCTAGGATCAGTGATTTCATTTTAAACACTGTGCCTTTTCAGTGGTTGTGAAGTGGCCAGTGAAAACACAAGTATATTTGAGTTTAAGCTGAGAAGCCTGTCAGCCTAAGGGCATACTGCCTTCTCAAGAAGAGCAGTTCCTCAAAGTCTGTTTCATTTCTGTAGAAGTGCAGACTTGCCCTTTTAACAGTTCCCTCTTTATAAAAGCAGCTCTACACTTGATTCCCATGCACAGAATGTCTTTGGAAGTTAGCATTGGGTATTTTGATCAGATTTTGCTGTAAAACCATTAGCTGCACCTTCCCACACGCTGCAACTTTTTAAAGCACTGTTTGTTCTCTCCTTGAAGAATGCTGAAGCCGTCCACTTCTTCTGCAATTATGAAGAGAGCCGAGGGAACTACCTAGTAGATGTAGATGGCAACCGCATGCTGGATCTCTACTCTCAGATTTCATCCATCCCAATAGGTAGGAGAGAGTTGTACCAAAACTTTTTGCTTTGTCCTCTACCTGTTGTTTTTTTATCTCAGCGACTACCAGAGAAACTGGCTGATTAACTAAAAACCCTGTGTGTGCCTTGTTGGGTATCAGGGTACACCTCACTGCTGTGTGTGACGCAGTGGTGGTTTTGAATGGCTGAAGAAGTTACACATTCAATACTTGCAGCTTATTTGAAGTGCACAGTGCTACCTGGAAGAAGCTCTAGTTTGAAAGTTCATTTGAATGTGCAAGTTGGGAGAATTTAGGTTGTCTTGATTTACCCAAGACGGTTTTGATATTGCCTGTATACACCAAGCCCTGACCTGTGGCGCTGAGTGAAAGGCAAGATTAGCAGGTCGGTTGGGCTGAGGGACCAACCAGTGGACTTGGCAAGTGCTTCAGCAAGCTGGCAGATTTTTCTGTGAAGTGTTTTAAGAAGGAAATGAAGGCAGAGATGTTGGCCTAAAGCGCAAGGAATATACGTTTCAGCAGGTATTCAGTCCGCTTGTTCCTTATCCACGGTTCCTCTCAGTTGCTTACAAATACCTTCCTGCTGAGGCAAAAGGAGAAGAAACACTGGGGTAACCAGAAAGGTTCTGTGCTGTGATAGGAACTGCAATGACTCTGAGTCATCCCTCCAGGCCTCGTTGATTAGTGAGGGTTGAGTCTTTGGCATCTAAGACCTTGTGAGTGCAATGGGTTTTCAGTTACCGCAGTCCTCTTTGCAGACAGTTAATAGTTTTGCTCTTGCGTAGCTCTCAACTGTAATTGTCCTAGAACTCTGCAACCTTTGCAGCTCATTTTCATCAATTTTCGTCAACTCAAGTTCTGGATACTATTTATCTTAGAGGTTGCACCGAGATAACTTTGGCACTGCTGATGTGAAACGGCTTTTCTTGTCCTACAGGATGTGCTCCTCGGTCACAGAGGAAATATAGTGCAGTGATAATGGCTCTATGGGATGTGTAGCAACACAAAGGAAATGGAAAGTCAGTATTTACAGGCTGACCTAAATATAATGAACGCACAGCACTGATTTCATTTTTCAAGTTGTACCGAATGACAAGGCTCTCTGAGGCTGCTGCAGTTGCTAATAGTGACCCTCCTGAAGTCAGAGTTAGATTCTAGGCTGAGACACCAAAACAAGATCACAAGGTGCTTGCTAGTCATCTGTGCTTGTCTCTCTGTAAGTAAATCCAATAAAACCTTTATTAATCTGTCAGGACTCCCTAAGATTTAATAATGATCTGCTACACTAGAATATATTTATCAGCAGAGGTTGAGAGGTAATGAGTGCCTGTGTGGAGAGATAAGAATGAAACTATAAAACCCCCTTGGCAAGATGTTCTGGGCTATTTCTTGCAGATAAACAAAAATTAAAATGGTTTTTTACCACATGGGACATGGTGGCACAAGATATTCCTTTAAACCTGTACCTAGTCTGTCTGATAGTGAGAAACCCCACAGAGCCAAGCGCAAGATGGGATTCTGTCACTGTGTTTGCTAGCAAATGTCCTGGAACAGCGAAGAGAGCAGTCTACATTTTTCCCCTCTTGCAGGCAGGCACGTTCCTGAACCTGGAGGACATGGCTGTCCCTGTCACATTGATCTAGACACACAGCAAGAGTGAGGAAGCAGGTGCCCCTCTCTTGAGAGCCAGCTCTGTCACTTCTTGTAGGGAGTGTGTTTGAGAGTGGATTTGTAGAGCCACAAACCCTCGTGTTGGTCACAGCAGTGAAACAGATTACTGTCTAGTATCTCAGCCAAGAGCTTTTTGACTTTGTCTGCCATAGTTACATAACAGTTACTTCACTGATTAGTACTGCCTGGAGTTGGTTTTACAGCTGTGAGCCCGTGTACTACTTCAGCATCCTCCTTTTCCTCTCAGAAACAGTCAGGCTTTAAGAATTCCCTTCTTTTACTGGCACCTGTTTGAGGATGCACCAGCAGGCTGTTAGGAGGAAGAATGGGCTGCTTGGCTGGAAAACGAGTGACATCCTGAGTGGGTGGGAAAGGGTAGGTTGTGGGTAATGGAACCCTTGAATTTGTATTACGTAAGAGAAGATGCAGAGATGTCTGCATTCTTAATAGCAGCGACAACAGCCCTTGCCATGACAGCAGTTGCAGTGTAGGTTTAGTTGTCTGTGTCCATAGACCATTTGTATTATCTCAATAATGTTTTTAACAGATTTCTTTGCAGCATAATGCAGTTAAAACAATCTGGATAATTCCTTGTTTTGAACTAAGGTGCCCAAAATGGAATTTATAATCGATTTGTTAACACAGTAGCCTAATGCTTCCTGGCTCAGACAGCATAATCAGGGCTATTGTCATTCAAGTCAAATGAGGAGTTCAGCAGCGTGATGAGGTTTTGTAATAAAACTAGAGTGGTCTGCCTTCTCGAGCAGTAGGGAAGAAGAGGTTTCCAACTGTTTCTACAAGGGAATACAAAAGAGGGTGTTAATCTCTGGCTTTGGCATTTCATACATGAGAAATCGGGCTTCAAATGAAATTTTGTGGGCTCCTCTGCTGAAGACTTTTAAATTTCTTTTTTTATGTCAGACACATTGGTTTACCTGCAAGCAAGTTATCCGTAGAACATCAGTGATAGAAGTAAAGCACCTCTGTTGTGTTAAACTCCAAGCAAAAGGACAAATTACTGCATCTTTTTCCAAATAAAAGCTTGTCAAAGGAAGGAAAATAAGAAGAAAAATAAAGCTGATCCCGAGAGAAGGTGGAAAGGGCAGAATCTTCTTTAATCTGAGACAGCAATTTATCAAATGTATTTTTATGGTGCTGCCCAGCTGAGGATGTAAATCTATGACTGACATGGGGAGATTTCCAGACGAGTGCCTTGGAACAACTATTGGCTTGTGGCGGGTTAGAAAATTGGGTGCTTGTTAGCCCATGTGCTGTGCATGGCTGCCTATAAACAGCCCCTTTCTTCTGGTGGGGTTGTTAGTGATGGTGCTTGGCCTTCCCTGCTTGCAGGGGCAGGATGTGCATCCTCATGCATGCAGAGACGTGACTAGGTATATGGGAAAGCCCAGATAATGTGGAAGCCGGGGGATGGCACTTCTCAACCCCGAGGTTTGCTGCGTCTTGTGCAGAGGGAGTGTCTGGCATTCAGAGGACAACAGTGATAGATGGCATCCAGATGTCAAGAAGCTCTGTCAAGCCACTGGCAAAAGTGGATTCCAAGGCTCCTCCTTGCTGGGTCTGCTGTACCGTTTGCTCATGGCTTGCGTCGGCAATGACAATCCACCTACCAGAAGAGCACCGCTCTGCTCCCAAGGTTACCTTGTACCATCCAGCTCTGACTGCTGGGAGACAAAAAGCCCTTGCTGGTGTTTCGTGCCTTATAATGTGCTGAAAACCTAACTGCTACAGGAGCTTTCTGTGGGGAACCAGTAAATCTGTGGAGTTTTGCTTATCTCTGTGTTATGGTCGGCTGCTGAAGACAAGCAGAAAGAGGGGGGTGTACATTTCTAAGTTGGTTGTACAGTGAGGAAGACTGAACCCTGTGGTGCTTCAGTCAGGTCCTGTCTGGCAAAAGGACCTAACTGTGTTCATTTGGTTTTGTGTTCAGTTTTTACCTTTCAGTACAAAAATACGTTTTGCTGGTGCCTGACACAAAATTTGTACCCAAGTTCCAGGTAACAGGTTTTTGTAAAAGAAGGAGATTTGTCCCACTTTGAAAAAAGTACTGTTATTCCTAGTTGTAACCCCTTCAAGTCTCACTGAAAATGTCAAGTGTCAGGATTGTTCTGTAGGTGACGTTTTACATTAGTTTATTGAAACCAGGTAGAAATAACGGGTTTGTTTCTTTGTTCTTTATAATTAGGTTACAGCCATCCTTCTCTGATAAAGCTCCTACAGCAGCCACAGAACTTGGTAAGTGAATTGGAACATGAAGCACTTGAAGGAGTCCCTTCCCTCTTTGTTGTGATCT
>JAOXOE010000771.1:2759371-2785575 GCA_028565055.1 Phoeniculus purpureus | reverse complement strand
GGTGATCCTGCTGTGTCAGGGAGATTGGACTGGATGATCTTTTGAGGTCCCTTCCAATCCCTAATGTTCTGTGATTCTGTACCTTCACTGAAAAGTCAAAGAGCCTCTTCGAGTGCTGATACCGGCTCACATAAACGAGGCTCTTCTCCGTGGAACAACAGTGACGTGCAGTGGCTGCTCCAGCAAAGCACAGCGCGTATGGAACTGGGGCTGCTTCTTCGCGGCACAATTACATTCGCACTAACAGCTTCCCACTAGCTGGGCGCCCGTGTCATGAGAAGGGTTTATAAATGAGCTACATGAAATGCCAAGTTGTGATTCTGTGTACTGTAAACCCCACTTGCAGCACTAATTTATACTGTGTGCTCATGTAACGGGGCCGTTTAGAGGGTAATAACATCTTAACCAGATTAGTAGAAAATATTTGTATTGACTTGCAGTGCTTCTGTGGGTTGCAACTGACAGCTCAGGCTGAAATCTCTGCATTTAATGAAACAAAATCTGCTGAAACTGATCCAAGCTCCAAATGAGTTCTTGCAGAGCTTGAACCAAGTCACTCCTTCCACTGCTGGGACATCACCATTAAAGAAAGGGGAAGCACAGAAACAAGTATGCTAGTCCAATGTCACAAAGTTAGTGGGTAAATAAGATTTTGGGGATGCATTTCATCACCTCAGGGGGATGTGCTGCTTTCTAAGAGCCTTTATTATTGTAATGCTTGTCACATTGTCTAAATCCCAAAGGAATTAGGAGTTACAAGGGGATTTGCTATAGGAGCAGTGTGCTCTCAGTGGGATTTTCTAAACTCTCTGGTCAACCATTCCCACCCACAGACCCAAGACAGTGGGATTAATCACAGGTTCAGCTGGTCCCTTAAAAGGCTATGTCTTGCCTTTATCAAATTCAGTCCTCCCCCCAAATGGGTGAGTACAGGGTTCACCAGGCTTTTGGAAATAAAATGGTAGAGAAGCAGCTTTAGAAATGCTGGGTGTGGGAGTTACTGCTCCAATAAAGTAGAATTGCTCAGGGAAGGATTGATGAGCTCTAGGCAATGTGTAGGAAGAGGCCCTTGAAGTTAGAAAGGGCAGTTTGACTTGTAAGACAGATGTCCCAGTTGTTATGGTGACAGAGGGTCCTGATGCACTACTGTCGCTGCTAAGAAGGCCTTTCTGGCAAACAGAAGACCAGGAATATGAGCCCAAGAAAGACTGTGAAGTCCACGTCTGTTCCCAAGAAGGGCTCAGGAGTAGAACAGTTTTTCTATTCAGTATCTGTATGGGCAGCAGGCTTTTCTCTCCTCACTGGAACAGCTTCCTGGCCACCCACACCGAGAGCCAAAGACCCCTGAGGGAGCATAACAAATCTTACTGTCATGAACAAGCCACCCCAGCAGAGCACAGAGGGATCACCAGCTTCCACTTACATGCTTATTGACACCAACTTACACTTACAGGTTCAAGCTCAAATCAGGCACAATGATTCTCTTTAAGACACAGTCACCAGTGATGTTGTTTCTTCTTCAGACCTCACCTGGAGTCCTGCATCCTGTTCTGGAGTCCCCAATACAATAAGAACATGGAATTGGCAGAGTGAGTCCACAAGGATGATCAGAGGGCTGGAGCACCTCTGCTATGGGGACAGGCTGAGGAAGTTGAGGCTGTTCAGCCTGGGAAAGAGAAGGCCCTGGGGGAACCTTATAGCAGCCCTTCAGTACCTAACGGGGCTATAGGAAAGTTGGAGAGGGACTTTTAATGTGGGACTGCAGTGATAGGACAACGGGGATGGCACCAAGCCAAAAGAGTGAGATTTAAGTGAGATCTGAGGCACTGGAACAGGTTGCCCAGGGAGGTCGTGGCTGCTACCTGGAAGTAGTCAAGGCCAAGCTGGATGGGGCTCTGGGCAACTTGCTCTGGTGAAAGGTGTCCCTGCCTATGGCAGGGGGTTTGGACTGGATGATCTCTGAGGTCCTTTCCGACCTAAACCAGTGTGTGATTGTATGATTCAAGTACAGATATTTTTTCTATTTCTCACCTGCTCAGCAAAATTAAACTCACACAGTGGATATCTGAGTGCAAGGTGATCCCTCTAGGTCCAAATCTAAAAGACAGGCCTGAGAATGTCTTGATTTCTGTGGGCTGAGTAACCACCCCCTAGCCATTTCTTTCTTCTTTTGTTTTCACGAAATTGCATTAGCCCTGATGCTCTCAGTTACTTATGCAGAAGTTTTCTGTTCTATCACAAGTGTCCCCTAGCCCAAACCAGGGTCCTATCAGATGTGAAGTTTGCCACCAAGGAGAAGGAGACCCATCTTCCACATCTGCCAGCTAGCACCATTTCCATCCGCAAAATGTGCTGCTCGTTAACAGAAAGGCAGACAACTCAAAAACTTGTCATTGCAAGTCCTACAAAGTTTCTTCCTTCTATGGATTTTGCCTGACAGTTATAACATTATCTGTATGTGGTGTTTTTCTGCATAATTAAATGTTTTACTGTATAACACCAGCCAAGTGGGAGCTGTGGCAATAAAAGGTTTATGATGCCAAAGGGTTTTCACAGTGCTGATGCAGCCAACTCCAAAAGGCTGTGGAAACAGCCTCCTCCACAGTGCAATTCACTTCAGCCTCTTTGTATGCTGCAGGCAGTGCATACAACATTACCTTATAAATATTTGAGAAGGCCAGGTTGGATGGAGAAATCCATTCGCTCCTTCAGCAGCCAGATGTGCTGTCTAGAAGCCGTTAGCAAATGCTGTTCAGCCACTGGCAGACAAATACAACACCTAGGGAGCACTGCACTGAGAGAATCCCAGCCTTCCACAACAAGGCTTGCCCTGTCCTTGGCCACAATGAAAACAGTAAAACGAGCCAAAAGCTCTTCAGGGAAAAGCCCAGTGTCCATCCATTTCCAGCCAAGGAGTCTCTTAGCTACCTTTGCAAGGAGCGCTATATGCAGATTATCACAGGGACTAAGATGCTACTTTTCAATACTTCACTGCTCATCGGATCTGGTCTGCTCCAAATGGAATATTAAACCAAACAGCTTAAGGGACCACGCTGTAGAGGTGGTGGGCTGAATAAATGCACTTTCAAGAATGGTGGGAGGTGACTTCAGAGTGTAAAGATTTGTCATTGTGACAGCCTGGCTGATAAGCAGTAACTCAATAACTGATAACTCACCTACTTACAGTCCTATATCCCTTCCTTTCTGACAGTTTTACAAGGATTAACTTCAGTGCCTTGTCCTCGGTGCTGATGGAACCTGAAAGGTCCCTATAAGATCACAAAGACAGGTCTTCTCAGGTAATAGGCTGAGAAACTAGGTCAGGCGTAACGAGATGTTTCAATCTGTCAGGGCCACTTCAGTTACAGTAGGGTATGGCATTCACTTCCCTTTTCCTTTCCCTCCAATACCTGACTCCACATACCTGCAGACTGCTAACAAGCTGCTGCTCATCTCTTTGGGGATTACGGTTCAGAGATGAAGGAACTACTCCAAATTGTGTTCGTCAAAGAGTTGGTCTCTTCTACTTTGACAGTTGTCGCAAGGTTTCAAAACTCGGCAACATATTGGTGAATCTCTCTGAAGCAGCTCAGCTCACACTGAGAGCAGAGCTTCCTGAATTTGTTGGGGAAACAAAAATGTTTTTATTGGCAGAGATACAATTAAAACATAGGAACATTAAAACATAGAATATTATTTCCTGCAGAATCCCCCTCTTGTGTTTTCCTGGACTCATCCTGAAGCCTGTCCCATTCAACTGTTCAATTCTTAGTCTGTCACACTTGGGAAATAATCCATGATGCACAGGTTTGGGTTTTTTTTCTTATCATTTACATCCTTAGACAGCTAACTTGGTTAGTTTCACCTTCATAGTTTTGACACTTATGCCACAAATGTAAGTAAAAGCAACTGTGGCTGATCAAATAAAAACGTAACCATCAGTGGGATGGCTACAGCGAAGGACAGAAGCAGTAAAAGCCTTTAAGAGTGTTTTGCAATTAATTTTTTTAAGCAGAGAAGGTTAACAATACATCTCCCATCAGCCAACATCTCCTATCAGCTGACACCTACCTTAAGACGGCCAGGGGCTGGGAAATGTTATTGACCGGGATAGAGCAAGTCCTAGATGTGATTCTCTACAAAGACATAAGAGCTAGGGCCAAGGAAGGATGGCAGTCCCTTCTGCTCGTCAAACAATCCCAGTGTGTATAGAACTGGTTTCCTTTCAAATGCAGTCAGCTGCTCAGCGTAGCCATGAGATGTCAGCAGAGACCACTGTTTCTGTGCAAACCATTCTAAAACGGAAAGGTCTCTCAAGTCAGAGCTATTTTTTGACCTGACACTTGGACTTGGTGATCTTGAAGGTCTTATCCTGCCTTCACAATTCTACAGTTCTGGTTCCTATCCACTGTTATCCCTTGTGGAAACCTTTCAATTAGTTACTAGTGGTGGCCAGTGGCTCTGTGCATTCCACCCACTCCAACAGCCCTGACGTACTCAGTACATCTCTTTTTCTTCACTCTATATGTGTCCAGTCACCTATGAGCTTACGATTCAACGAGAAATTAATGAGAACAGTCAGTGTCACCATTTCAGTAACATATTTGAGGGAAAATACAGCGAAGAACTGGGCATTAAATGAACATTAGTTTCAGTAAGAAGCTGATAAGGTCATGTATGAAATGACATCAAGCCCTTTCCAGGACGTTCTCTCTTTCTAGCATAATTCTTCAAAATATTCAAGGCTTATTTGACTGTTCCAAACCATCTTTTTGCCTTTCAGAGAAATCCAGGGGTTACACAAATATCCAGGAGCAGAAGATCCTCTTTATTACCATAGTGCCAGCTATTGCAGGAAGCCAGAATGAGAAATTTAGGGGAGCAATGGAAATGAGAATTGCTCTAATTCAATAACAGATCCATCAGCTTTCTAATTGCATTCGATCACCTGAGGACTCAATATTGTAGCTGCATAAATATCTTATAAATACCTACCACATCTGACACAGGCACTTCGAAAGCATCATCTAAAATGTAGAATTGATCTGCAGAAAAAGTTAAAAATACAAATCTTAGATCTTCCCTGTCTTGGTAAATAATGCCCAGCTCTGAGGTCTCATTTTATTTTGTTTTACAACATTCAAAACCACCACTGTAAAATAACGTATGTAGTAAACATTCAAAAAATAACTCAGATATTTTACTGTTACAGCTTACAGCAGTATCTGAGCAACACTGTACAAATTGCATTAGAAATACCTTTACCAGCATCAACACACAGAAATACTACATTTTACAACATTCACTTAAGTGCGTGGAATCATATCTTCAAAGGGTTTTTTTCTTCTTTACAGAGCTGGTATGTTAAGCTGAACTTGTAAAACGACTCCATTAAACAGCCCCAACATTAGGCAACATGAAAAATACATCAAAACCAACGGGGGAGCAGGTGAGAATCACAAACTTGTACTGGCTACTCACACAATTTGTACTGCTCAGTCTATTCAGGATTTCTAGCCTAATTTTGTTCTGATAACAAGCAAGGGCTGCCAACCAAGGCCTTAGACTGGGATTCAGAAAGTCTGGTTTCGTGTGACCTTGGGTAGTTTTTCTGCCTCAGTTCTCTATTCACAGCCTTGTCGTAATAACGTTTCCCTGTACCTGCAAAGACCACAAGTCACAGAAGCTCCCTGCCACTACATTTTGTGAAGTAATTGGTACCGTGGGACTAAGGCCAGAGCTGAGCTCAGTAAATGTGCAATCCTTAACAGAAGACACAAGAATAACAATGTTCTGACATTTAACAGAGGTAGGTAAATCTTCAAATCATAGAATCAGAAGACTGGAAGAGACCTTCCAGATCACTGAGTACAACCCTTTCCTAGCCCCTATCATCACCACTAAACCCTTTGCACTGCTGGAGAAAGTATAAAAGATCTGCCCAATGACTGTGCTGTGCTGACAGCTCCCGAGTCACAGTCCTGAACTGCAGTGAAGCTGTTAACATGTTGAAGTCTCCATTCAAAGCCACATCCACTGGAGAAAACCTCCTCATGGGCTTCAGTGGACACTGAAGTGAATTTGCTGTTGAAGGTGCTTAGCCAGAGGAAAAACCAATAAAGATCGAATAGATCATCTCACCCGGCACATGACATGAAATTCAGGCATCCCTTGGGTTTAGCTTTACTCAGCAGGACTCTGCACAAGTCAAAGAAATCCTCGCACAAAGCATGTGCACAAATCTCATGAGGAGAAAGCATCACCAACATTGCTAAGACCAGGAAACATGTCAGATACATACTCCGGACTACAGAACTGAAAAGGCACCTAGTAATAAGCTGAAAGACAAATAGTAGCCTGAGCATCTGACAGTCTGGGGCTGGTCACAGTTGTTAGGTAAAACATTTATGTGTTGTTGCAAAGGAGCAGCGTGAACATGGCAGAGCAGAGAGGGCTCTCTGAGGCGACACGAAGGAAAAGAAAGATCCTGTCCTGCCCTGCCTTAGTGCTGGGCAATATCCTGTGCAACTTGGTCTAGGTGATCCTGCTGTGGCAGGGGAATTGGACTAGATTATCTTTCAAGGTCCCTTCCAATTCCTTATGATTCTATAATTACTGGAGGTCTCAAAATATTCTGAAGTTCTTCCTATTCTGGTTTTTATTTTCAATTTTACTCTGTGTTAAGTATGAAAAATGAATGGAAGGTATTTACACCTCACACTCCCTCCCTGGGTTCAGATACCATGTGTCTCTCTGGTCTTTCAAAAGCAGCAAGATCACACTACTTACCACTGCTATCTCAGAGCAGTTCTGCCAGTAGAAGCTGCCAACATAACTGTAACCTAGGCAAGGATTCTCACAGGAGAAATCAAAAGCTAAGTGGACAAAGCATGTCAGCCTGCAAGGTACCTGAGGCACTTTACTGGGACAGCAAAAAGGAGACAAGCAAGCCAGAAATCTTCCCTGATCTAAGCAATGGGTGGAGATGTCTCATGAACTGCCAGCTGAAACTACTCTGGAAGCACCAACACTGCACACTAGTTTTTTTCTGAAGTCACAAGGGTTTCCTTACTAGCAACCTTTGAAATGTTTTCCTGATTTATTCAAATCTTAGTGTTTATGGTGGCTGACAAGATACTCAGTCACAGAGCTGCCACTTAGGTTACCCCTGGTGACCAGGTGATCAGAGCAATCCTCCTTTCTAGGCTCTGAAGAGTTCAGCTGTTGCAACAATACCTGCATTTCATAACACCTGCTCTCGGTGCTGCTTCAGACCCACAACTCTTGCTGCCAGGAGAAACACAGCTCCGGTGAGCACCTCTGCCACAAAGGAGATCCAGACTAGTGCCAGTGACCAGCCAAACCTGATGTCGACTTGCACCAGGAGATCCTTCCTCCTCAGGAGGCAGAGGGCTTCTTCGAAAGCAGCAGCTGAATATGCAATATAGACACTGATCCCAGCGAGCGTAATGAGAGCTGGAAAAGAAAAACATATTCAGCTACTCAGCATTTACTGCAGAAATTAAAAGTAACTGGATCTCTTAGGGATTGTTTGCCCTAAGAGAAAATCTAGTTGAAATCTAGTTGAGGTTGGCTTTGGGGAACAGTGAGCAAAAGTACAGGGAGAGTTATGTCTGTCTCCTGAGTTTTATGTGCTCTCACTGTTAAAGACTGAATCAAAATGTCTCACCCAATAAAAACCATACAATCTATAGATCTCTGATGCATGTACTTCTCTTGTTTTCTACTCTGTATGAGAATGTGTCCTGGTTTCTTACTGCTGCGCACCACATGCGGTTGCCTGTCTCTGCACAGGAAAGCTCCTGGAGACAGAGGTTGTTTCATTTCAGGTCAGTGGGCTGAATTCAGGCAGTTTTCTGAGTATTACAAGTTTTTGACTTGGTCTAGGTGATCCTGCTCTGGCAGTGGGATTGGGGTAGATGATCTTTCAAAGTCCCTTCCGATCTCTAAGGATTCCATGACTCAATGTTCAATGCAAATGTGTTGGACTTTACTGTTACTTCCCACTAAGTGTTGTGGAGTCTTGACTATTAATCACTTCCAAATAATGGAGTCCTTGGGGCAGACTGAAAATCAATTAATAAAGGTTCTCAAACAAAAGGGCAGAATGAAAGGGAGTCAGAATGAAAGGGAGTGTACAGCAGCCAGCAAACCTAGGGAGTAGCACATCCAGCACAAGTACACGCTACACCCTGGGACAACAGTCAAAATTCATACTCAAAGTCCTGAATTTAACCACGTTACAATGCCTCTGCCTTATCCCAGTCCTCTATAAGGTGAGGGAATCACTTTATACATTTTGTAATCAGAAATGGAAAAGCTTCTTTTGTTGACACTTTCAACAAGGTACCCTGAGATCTGCCATCGCCCTTAAATATGGCCATGTTTGGAAAAAAAAATGTGGAAGCACGTAGGATGTGCTGGGCTGTGGTAGTTCTCCAAAAACCTCAGTATTCTGGAAGTGCATCACAAAATACTTCTTTTTGCTGAGACAACTGTCTAATCAATATCGAACATTGAGAGCCAAGGTACCCTATAAAACTTTGCATTGTGCATGATGGCCCAGTGCAGCTGGAACAGCTGGACACCAACCTCAGAACGGAAGGAGGGTCTGGCCTAACACCAAAGGCCACCCTGTAGTCTGCTCACACTGTCCTGGGAAGCAGCTTGAGTTGTGTCTTCAGAACACACTCAAGCACCCCTCTCCTCATATTGCCTTTGTGTTTCCTTTCCCTCTTTGCAACCCCAAGTGGTTTAAAAAGGCACAGAACTCCACTTCTCAGCAGGATAATCATGCTTTGCACTTCCCAGCTTTCCATCTTCCGCTTCCTATTTGGAGTAGTTTTCCAGTAGCCTAAGACTTCTCAGTCAATGCAGCTTTCTGATGTTCAGAGGAAACATAACTTACTCTTCCTTTTTTCTTTTTCCAGAAGAAAAGCATAATGGGGGCTTTGTAAGAGCATTTCAGACTAAAAAGGTCAGTCAAGACTCAGAGAGCAGCATTTGCTTCCAGCAATCATTTTGCATTCTCTTCTTAGAAACAAGACTAGATAATCAGCTGATGAGAGTCACTACTGAGCATCCCCTTTTCTGTTGGGGAAAATTTCTGCTTCACTGTGAAATAGGACCAAAAATCTCTTTTGAGAAGAAAATGGAGATGGATTTAAACCCAGTTTTCTGACTTTGATGTTTTAGCTTCACTTCAACAATTACTTTCCAAATCATAAAAGGTTTTGATTACAGAAAAATAGAAAGTGTAAAAGAAATAAAAATGTAATAAAAAATAGCTTCAAACTGAAATGTTACACTCCAGCTAAAGTAACTTCTCATCAACTAAGTCACTTTTCCATTACTCTGCCTGTACAGAATTTGGCCAAGGTGCTGAGAAGGTACTAGACCTCTGGTGTGAGTGGGCAGAGCAAACACATAGTGCTCACAGCATGCCTCACTCCACAAGGACCTGTGGTTGTGGGCGATTATTTGCTTTTCCTCTCAACAGCAACTTTCTGTTCCAAAACCCCACCAGGAACTGATCAGACACCAAGTACATGAGCAGCAGCATGACTGAAACAGTTAAGCCGGGTGGTTGATACGGTACCTCCAAAAAGAAAAAGCAGTCCTGTCATTAGAAGCAGCGGGTAGGCTCTGGCAAGAATACTGATGAAACCAGTCATTCCTCCAAAGATCATCAGTACCAGGCTGAGTGGCATCAGGATCACAAACGTTCCATGCATGTCTGAAGAGAAAAAAAATGAAGAATGTTAGTATCTGAGTGCGGTGTCACTGGATGGACCAACAACTGCCAAGTGCAGATCCCTCACAAGGACCACAGTCTTGTTCAGGATTTGGACAATCTCTTCGGTTCTAAGTCATTAGGGCAAACACACGGTTTGAAGAGCAACACACAGAGCAAACCCTTCACAGGACCACAGCTTGTGTTTCAAACACCACCAAGCTTTTCCTTTGTTGCAGCTGACCATCAACTAGAGGTAAATTTTCCCATCCAACTCTGATCCTGTGTCTGTCATTATTTTCTACAGCAGCTTCACTGAGTGCATTAACCTATCCTGGTTGCTTCCTCTCGTGCTAAACATTTTACATTAGCCTTTCCTGATCCCTGTAACATCTTAATAGCTGTGTAAACAGAGTTGCTATGTATTTTTTCATATCACACTGTTTTTTCCATGGTTAACCATCTTTGTGTCATTGATCCCTCTCATGCAATCTATCCGCAACCTTCAACCCAACCTCTCCTAGAATAAGAACCATAAAAAAGTAATTCCAGCTTCCAGTATCAATGTATTTCACACCAGAGGGAAAATTTACTGAGAAAGGAAAACTCCAAATCCATGTTCTGAAGGGCCTGAGACTTCTGTGTCTCATTTCACAGAACCAGAAAACATCAGGGATTGGGAGGGACCTTGAAAGATCATCTAGTCCAATCCCTCTGACACAGCAGGATCACCTAGACCAAGTTGTACAGGAACATATCCAGGCAGGTTTTAAACTTCTCCAGAGAAGGAGACTCCACAACCCCCCTGGGCACCCTGTTCCAGTGCTCTGTCACCCTCACTGGGAAGAAGTTCCTTCTCATATTCATATATTCCAGCTTACATCCATTGCCCCTTGTCCTATCACTAGACAACATTGAGAAGAGCCTGGCTCCATTTTCCTGACACCCATTCCTCACATATGGATAAACATTAATGAGGTCACCCCTCAGTCTCCTCTTCTCCAAGCTAAATAGACCCAGCTCCCTCAGCTTTTCCTCATAAGGGAGGTAGTTCTACTTCCTTTCATAGAGGATCAACAACACTTTGTTAGCTGGTTCCCAAGGAAAAGGAGTTAAGAGGTTGGTCTGTGTGTGATCAGATGGTCTTTGTAACTGCCCACTGAATTGGAGGTACTTCACCTGCCACTGGCTAAGGGTCCAGCTTGTCCTCTTTTTCCCAGCATTCTAAGCATAAGAAACTACTATTGTTGTATCTCAGCTCAGTTCTAAAACCTCAGAAGGTTAAGAAGAGCCTGCATGGGATCAAGGCAAACACCGCTGCCTTCTTCACCTGAGTAGAATGTCCTTTCAAGACAAAATTATTTGTTTTGTGGAGTATAGAACATGTCCTCCAGATAAAATAGCAGATTCTGTCCTCATAGATTTGGTCTCGCACACAAGAGGTGAAAAAGCCCTTGGGGAACAAAAAACAGTTTGAAAGTCAGGAGTGTAAGAATGGTGCTCCTCTGCCCTCAGACCTGGCTTTGCTGCGAGGGAAGAAGCATAAACCAGCTCAGCATTGAGTCAGTGCTTTGTGATCTCTCAGGTGTCCCTCACTGGTCAAAGTAGCTGCTACTAACCGTGTATCTCCGGACAGCAGCATCAACAGATGTGATTTCTTTGACTTCCCTTTTCCTGGCATGATTTCAGCTAGGACTGCCACCTCAGCCAGGACAGGTGAAGGAGACAAGGCTCTGAATGCAACCTTGTGGAGCAAAGATTAAACCAAACCCACAGCAGAGTTCTCTGCTGGGGACTGTCACCGATTACATGAATGATCTGTGACAATTGCATGCAACATCACAGTAACTCTGAATTTTACAGCCTCTTCACTGAAAAATACAGCTGAAACCCACAAACCCCACTGTGACAGCGCCTGACTCTTCCTACACACAGCTGGGGTCATGTTTCTCATGAATCACCTGCAGCTTTTTTAAAATAGAGTCTTTAATGGATTGTATGTGGTTAAAGAGCACTTTCATCACCTCCAGCGTTCAGGTTCGATACCTTGTACCCATTTGTCCTTCTTCTATGAAAACTGCAACGGCCCGGGAAACTTATTCTAAAATGCTGCCATGGTAACGGCTCAGGAATCTGAACCCACACTGTCTGGCATATGATATTATGCCATTATAGCCCTTGATTAGAGGGACAGAATTAGTTTATAGCAGGACATGACTTAAAATATCTTCACTGTGTTTCTGTCTTCAATAATCATCTGTGAAACAAGATAAACCATTCATTTTGCAGCTGTTTTAGTGCATTTTAGATTAGGCTGAAGTCCACGCTTATGCATTATACAGATAACTGGCTTCATTTTGATGAAACTAATCTAGCATTGAAAAAAAACACCAACAACTGGAGCATTCTGCACAAGAAGAGGTATGTGCACTTCCTTGTAAAACATCATTCAGCTCCCCACATCTTGTTCTCAATGCCTGAGCTCCCTGCCAGTCTAACATGAAAGATCCAATAGTTTAACCTTGAAAATACAAAACAAACTGATAAACATGTTTTAAAAACTTGGTTTTGGTAGGGGAAAAAAAAAAATGTTTTTCCTTCTCTGGCTGTGTCAAGACAGTTTTACATCAGTTGGTTCTCCAGGGGTCTGACCTGAAGGGTGTCAGAACATCTGCAGCCTGTTGCCAGGTCTGTGAACTTGGCAGAGGTTTCTACATTACCACCCAACACAGTTGAGGATGAGCTGTTTGTAACAGAATTCTGTGCAATGAACTGGAAAGACGGAACCAACTCCTGAACTAGCACTTTGGTTAATCACCTCCTGTTACCATGCTGGAGCTTATTGCTCCAAACTAACTCTGGATGTGTTTGCACAGCTTATAACAGCAAACACTCTCCAAAGTTGCAATACTCACCTCATCAGAAATGCTCCAAATGACAGCAGCTCAGAAGAGCTTAATTAATGACCTGCTTACCTTCCCCAGTACTAAATAAATGCCCAGTTAGAAAGGGAAAAGCCTCTAGCTGAAACAGAATACTGGCAGGAGCTAGAACTGGGGGCACAAACCAAGGCAGCTCTTAGGTTAGAGCAAGGGAGGTACTAGTAACTGTCCCACTGCAAAGACTATTTCCTTGAAGGAAGCACCAATTGTCTGCAGCCTCACACTTGCACCTGTGCTGATGTCTAAGAAACAAACAATAAAAATGCTCTGGGGAGAATAATTTAAGTAGTTGTGCACAGGCAGCAGCACGCTCCACTCTCCACTTCATAGCAAGAAAACCATTTTCTTCCAGCCATATATTCATTACTTGATCGCCTCTGGATAGCTCAGGAACAGAAAAGAGTACTAAAGGGTGACTTGTAACAGGAAATCAATCATTGGCCACGATGTTAGCATTGATAGTAAAGAAAACCAGAATTGTCAGAGACTTAATTAGACCTTGTAGGTCTTTAATGCGGCTGGTTTGTGTGTCAGGGGCAAATCAGGCAGCCACGAAAAAGTAACAGTGGTTCCTCTGGAGTTGTCTTCTGCAAAACCCACCCAGCTCTGCAGCACAGGTGGGACTTTGCACTGGCCTGGGGTGCAAATCTAATAGTCAAGAGAAATGAGCTGGTTTTAATTTTGCATCTGTTTGCAGGACCCAAATGGCCTCTAATGTTTTAGCCAAATACCACCTCACAGAAGTCACTTTCAGGTGCCTGCATCTACATAGATATAATAATCTTTTGTGGCAACTTTGTTTTAAACTGTAAGAGGAGGAAGCTACACATTTTAACATGTTTCACCGTGCCTTGAAAAACCCTCAGCCTCTGCTTTATAGGATCAACAAGCCACAGAGCACTGAGGTGAGAAGGATGTAGATGGCAGCAGTGTTTGTGTTACCAAGCAGGGGTCACTATCCAGCCATAACTGAGACACCTAGGAACAGCTTCCAGAGCTCACAGGATGGTTTTGACAGGATACATCAGTGTCCAGCGAACACATCACCGTCTTCTTTTGACAGCTCATCTGTCCTGCAACAAGTACTTGAATCAAACCCAAAGTACAAGTTGGTTTGGATGAGAAATATTTATGAAATTGTTCATTTTGCAGGCATTACACTGCTGCTGTCTTAGGAAAATCTATATACAGGTATTTACAAACTGTTCCCCAATGTGACCTGGCTTTTGGTTGGGTTTTCCTTCTTTGCTTTCAAGTTCTTTTACAAAGCTACAACCCTCAAGGAAAATATTTCAGCAGATTAAATACTGTTTTCCTTCTGTGCACCCATTTCCTTCCCTGTGTATCTGATCCTCAACTATTAGCTATGATTTTCTATGTCGTGTTTCTTCTACAGGAAACAGCAAAGCTTCTCAGAACCCCTGATGCAGCTTCCTTTGATGTCAGTGACAGCCTTCATTCACCTTTTAGTGAGATAGATTCAGCTCATCATGAAGAAAATCTGCTTTTTCTCCTTATGTTCCACAGCTGGCTCAGGAGAACCCACAGCAGGACAAAGGATCTGGGGTGTCTCTGCTGACAGACTTCCATTTTAAAGGTGACTTTTGGAGAACTATTTTTAATGCTAGTGCTCACAAAGAAACCCTTATAACTGCCTAAACTGCAGAAAGCCAGACTTTCATTTTACTCATGCTTGGGATGGAGGAAAACAGGCACCTCCTAACTTTCAGAAAAGCTGGTGGTAGGTGATCTAGTGATGTATTTGGAGAGTGTCTGATGTTTAAATATATAACCATGCCACAAGGTAATCTGTGGTCAGTAAATACCTTATGGGTTGTGAGTTTGAGGGAGAGAGAAGATAAATGCCCTATGCTGGAAGGGTGATTAAGACAATAAATGGAAGCACAATGTACAGGAGGACGCACGGTTGTTTCTAAGCCATTAGAGAAATTGCTCTGTACTACTCCCACGATGTGAAACTGTATCAGGCTCCCAGGCTTAACAAGACCTGCACCGATATTGCCAGTAGCACAGAAGTTTAACTGACACGCTTAATTATTTTAACTCACCAGGAGCTCTATCTGAAGCACACAATAAGCCTAAAAGCATTCTGCTGGGGATGAATAGGCAAGAGAGACTGGAAATGTGGAGGGGGGAAAGTGAAGGCTTTTCATTCTCTAATTATAAACATTTGTCTCCTGGCAAGGACCAGCAGTCCTGTTTCCACTGACACCCAGTTCTCAGCACTCAGGTATTGACTTTCTCATCTTTTTAGCACCTTTGTCTAGTTGTGCCAGGAAGAGAAGGGAACTCTGAAGAACATTGAACAGGAGTCCTAATGTGTTACTTGAGTGCCTGCACCAGGAGACTCTCCTTTATAAATCCTTTTATGACTATTTGGCAAGAGAAACATTTGAATTTAAGGAGCTGTGGCAACATCAATCTGCCAATCGAACGTTGAGAGATCTGAGCATTCAGCTCAACAGAGTGAGACCAAAGCCATGAACATATGCCTCACAGACACCTGCACCAGCACTGAGAAAAACATGGTTTTTGGAAGTACTGCTTAAGTCTGTGCAACTATCCTGTTTGCATCATACAATAGCATAGGAATAAATTAGTGCAACTACAGCAGAACCCATGATCCCAGAATTGTCCTCAAATTCCAGTTAAATGCGTTGCAGACAGAAGATGAAGGAAATTCTTTACAGTGAGGCTGCCCAGGTTGGCTGTGGCTGCTCCATCCCTGGAAGCATTCAAGGCCAGGCTGGATGGGGCTCTGGCCAACCTGGTCTGGTGAGAGGTATCACAAGGGATTGAAGCTTGACAATCTTTAAGGTCCCTTCCAACCCAGATCATTTTATGATTCTATGATCTGCTTAAATATGATTCAGTGACCACACAGAGAACATTTAAGAAATGAGAATAAGGCCGAAGGTAATATTTCCGTATTTAACAAACCTAGATGTCGCTCACAAATATCTGTGTTCCCTAGAAGTAAGAAGGACTGACGTGGACAGCACTTGCCATGTCCAGCTGCTGTTGCTGTGGTTCTGCAGTTTCACCACACTGAAAATTCTGAATGTCTAAATACCAAAAGGTTCCCTCTAGGACATTCTAGTCAAACCTAGTACATTCTTCCAGTTCAAGAATCTTATTATCACATATTTTTAAGCAAACTACACCTGCAGCTATCTTTGCAGACTTGAAGTCTTTGAACAGGAACCTAAAAATAGGACTAGAGGTGAAAGTGAAAGAAGTATTTCTTAGAGTCTCTGAGGAGTCTGTAAACAGTTATCAATCCAATTTTTACTCATATTAATTTTTTTAACACTTCACAACTACAAGAGCTGTCCATTGTTTTCCAGCTAACATCATTTTTATAACAAAAACAGCTCTGTATGGTCTCTGCTTTAGTTTTTGCAGAATTCAGTTCTCATCAAAAAGCTGTAACCTAGAATTTCCTTGTCTGAGAAAAATGACAAAGGTGTCTTCTGAAAATCTGAACAGAACATCTGAAACACTCATACTTCTATCCTGAAATTTTAGTCTATCCCTGACATAATACTTGAGGTGCCCATACATCAAATGTGATCAGGCTGGTTAGATTCAGCTAACTTTGAGCCCTTAAAGGCTTACGTGATGCAGCAGAGCATTAATGTTCACATTTACAATTTTAAGACACAGGACAAACACATATATTCTGCTCACAGCAGGAAAACAGCCAGGGTCAGAGAAGAAAGGGGTAGGTAAGTTAAAACTTCTTTACAGACCAAGCCCATACACAGAGTAAAGCATCGTGCACAACCTAAATCATATTTTTGGAAGAGCCTAACAGTATTTGAAAAAGCTTCATTTGGACTTGCTCAAAACATTCTGACACTGACAAATGAATCTTAAAACAACATGTGAACATCAACAGTTTTGAACATAATGTTCTTCCAAAACTTTGAACACTGCTAGTGTTCAATCTAGTCATTGATTTTTTTTCCTCAAATTCCTACTTAAGGGTTTTTTCAGTGCCAGGAATCCCACTGAAAGGGTAAATGAGTAGCTGTCATAAAGATAGGGTTAAATTAAATGCACACTTAAGTGTTTTCACGGAGCAAACCCTTTCGAGGGGATTTTGAACATTTGACAACATGTACCTTCCTGAACCCTTTCAGGCAGGAAAACTTTGCTCCTGTGGAAGAAATGAGCTGAATCTGACATCAAATACAGGGTTGCTTCAAAAATAATCCCCCTTAGAGACCACATGCAGTGACAGATACTGGACAGAAGCAGAGTCAAAACACTCTGTCAAAGAGCAGAGAAATGGGACCTTGTAAGTGACCAGAGAGAGAGGAAGAGAAGTGTGATGGGAGTACGGGAAGAACACAAAAGTTACTCACACAAAAGCTGCCTGTGTGAATCCGTGATGTTTGCATTCTCCTGCCCGAAGGGGTTTATCAGAGGGTAACATTCATTCCTCACTAATAGAAGAAGAGAGAAAACAATGAGGAAAACACTATGCTGTCACATCTTGTCACCATAAAGCCTCTTTTTTTTTTTGCATGCATACATAGGCCATAGATTATCTGCTTTAAAAAAAGTCAGTCCTAGGCAGCCACGGAAAGGAGGGGATTTTCAGCATCCAGCACTGGCCAAATTCTGCTCCCATGGTGCCTGGACACTGAGCGGGAAGTTAAGAGGGAAAATTCTGCTCATTTTAGTGGGGTTAGGAGTACAGTATTCCTGTCAAAGACAATAATTCCTTTAACCCACTCATTGGAAAGCAACATCCTCCCGGCTGCCTGTGATGAAATTCCTCCTTGCTTTTACTGGTGAGATCAAATCCCAGTGTCACAGGTCTGGCATTCAAATTAACCTAAATAATGAAAACCTGGGGTTTTCATTACAGCCACCTGGGGTTTGCAGGTCTTACATCAAACTCCAGAACTGTGACACACCAAGCTCAACACAAACACTTGGTGAACTTGGTGAGTCTTTAGTCACCTTTAGTTCACCTGGAGTTAATTGTATTATTTATAGCTCTGCATTGCAACCATAATAACATTCACAGTGCTACCACTGACATTCACATTAGTTATTTGTAGCTGTAAGTGATGTATTGTCTAATGCCATCTATATTAGTGCCCTTTATATTATTTCTCATTTTAACGGCTCTAACCTGCAACTCTCACCCCTTAATCCCCTCCCCAAGTGAAATGAAAGGGCAGCTCTTTCCTTCTAGACGAGTAGCACCTGTCAGCTCAGCTCCAATTAAAAGTTAATGCAAAATTAAGGTTACAGCAACGCAAAATTCGCTCTCCCTGAGTCTGCTTTGGCAGCTGATGGGAGAGGAAGCCTCTGCCGCCAGTCCCTCTAGATCTGCGGCTCCCCTCCAGCCCTCACCCAGCCCCACTCACGGCGGCAGGTCCGCCAGAGCCCCGAGTGCGAGCTGAGCCCATCGGTGCCGTTGCGGGCCGCCTCCAGGCGGGAGGCGTCGATGATGTACCAGAAATCCGTGCCGATGGCCACCACGAGGAAGATAAAGCTCGAAGCTCCCACCAGGGCCACGAAGAGGGACAGAACGTCCAGCCTCACCCGCATCCTGCTGCCGCCTGCCCCGCCGCGCCCCTCAGCCGAGAGCCCCCACAGCCCCGAGCCCCGCCCCGGCCGGGAAGGGCAGCGGGGAGAGCCGCGTCCCGCCCAGCAGTACCGCCCGCACGGCTCCCGGTACTGCCCCGCTCCTGCTTCGGCAGAGCTCCCATCCCGCCCCCGCCCCGCTCCCCCCGCACGGGTCCGTGTGCTCGGCGTGCGTTTCCTGGCTGCGGGGTAGGGGCTGCCGCCACAGCTCGGGCTGCTCAGAGGCTCCGGGACGGTCCCACCTGAGAAGCCTCTAAGAGCCCCGAGTGCAGGCGCCGCTGCCCCGGAGGAGCAGCGGCAGCAGCGCTGGTTCTGACTGCCCTTACCTGTACTGCACCAGAGGTTCCCTCTTGCTCTCTGCCTTCCAAACCTTTTGAGGTTGGTGTCTGTGGTTCTGTGAGAAGGCCAGCGTGTGGCCATTGCTCCCTGATGCAGTGACATCCATACCCTGCCCAGGACCATTTTCCTGTGAAAGTGCCACTGGTGGAGGGCAGAACACGAGCAGTTTTAACTCTTCCAAGCACCTAGGAAAGACAAACAGTCATGTATTTATCAAGGGCACCTGTGCTCACCCCTAAGACACACCTGGCCTCACCCACTGATTTGCATCCCACTGACACCTGTTGGGTAACAGAACACAGAGGAGCTGCACTGACACAACCTTGGGTTTACATCTGCTGAGCGTTCACTGCGGGGTTCTACTGCATCACCTCACAGAGGGAAGGCAGGGTCGATGTGGCATCTTGTTTTCTTTCTTGTCTTTCACTTCAGGTCTTCCAGGGAATTGCTAAGCAACTCCAAATAATTAGAAAAAAAAACCAAATCATTGTCATTTATCCTCTGGCATGGACACAGGTAACGACATATGACATCATTCCCCACCCATGGCAACAAGCTGTCATGAACCAGTACTGCTTCGCAGTAGGATCAGTTAAAAGAGAAATTTCCCTGTGTTTATTTAAACACAGTCATCACCCGCACTACAGACCACACTGTGCTCTGCAAAATCCCTGAAAGCTGTTTATGGCTGGGGCGGGAACAGCCCTTCCACACAGGAACACACTGCTGAGCAGCTAAAGCACCAGCCTGGGCTCCTGCCAGCTCCTTCTTACATCTCCAAGTTGTGTCTGTAGTATATGGAACTGCCTGAGTTGTTCTACAAACAGATCATCTCTTACCTCACTGTAGCTGTGACAGTCAGGTGACAGAAGCCATATTAGGTTTATGGAGCAAAGGAAAATATTGCATTACACTGATGCAGCCTGAGCTTTGGGGCACAGGAGGCTTAACTGGGACCCTAAGATTGTCTGGTTTTTTCCAACTATATTTGCATTTGAAACTTTTACTTAGCCCCACTATGTATTGAACAGATGTTTTATGGGATCTCTTCTCATAAACTAGCGGCATTCACACACCTAAGCCACCTTACCGCTGCAGTGCTCAGCTATTCCCATCTCCCAGTTAAAACCAAGAGAAAGCAAAGAGGTGAAACTGCAGGAACATTTAACCCAGCTGGGTGCAAGCTGTTACTGAGGTATTGTGTGAAATGCTTACTAGTGAGGATCTGTGTCCTGGAGAGGTCTTGTCCTAATCATGGGGTCCACAATAGGCCATGTGGTCATTTTTAGAAACATTTTTAGAAATCACAGAACATTAGGGATTGGAAAGGACCTCAAAAGATCATCTAGTCCAATCCCCCCAACACAGGAGGATCACCTAGACCAAGTCGCACAGGAACATACCCAGTTGGGTTTTAAACATCTCCAGAGGAGATTCCACAATCCTCCTGGACAGCCTGTTCCAGTGCTAATCAGTAATTTGGTTCAGCCATCAATACACGTGGAGGTCCTTGCAGAACATCTGTCTAGACTGGCAGGAGATGCTCCCAAAGTTGCATTCATGCACAGAGCATGACGCAGCAGAGTTTGTAGACTTCCAGCCTGAGCACAGGAGAGCTTGCGGAAGTAACTCTTCCCCTGTCCTTTCTGCTTGCACTATTACATGGATGCTGAAGGATTCAGAGGGTGTTGTGCTCTAAAAATCACCAGTGTGGCTTCCTGGGACTCTTTCTGGGGAAACCCATCTGTAGTGCAGCTCCTTCCTAGTTGTTCTGAACATGTACTGGGGCAGCAGAAGCCACAGCCCAGCAATGTTTAATGATGGAGAGACAAATCTTAATGAGATCCCTGAGGTAAAGCTGCTGTGGAAGCACTGGGCTAATTGTTAATACTATAAGGGAGCAAGTGAGAACTGGAGAACGTGCTCAGTCATTCCAAATGGTTTCCTGACAATCAGCACTCAGAGTAGGAAACTATGTCATTAACCCTGTTACAAACACGCTGATGGCAAAACAGCCACCTCTTCCCCAGATGTCACTGCTGTCCAGGTTGAAAAGAGCAATTCCTCTCACAGGTCCAGTGTTTGTCTCTTCAAACTGCATGAGCAGTCCACGTAAGCTCAGAAAGCTTGTGCTGCTGTCTGAGATGTTTATCAAAACTGCCCTTTTTAAAAAAACAGACTTCTTACAAGACTAATTCCTCAGTTTCCCCCAATGTTCCATTTAGTTCCTTTCCCATTCTCTGTTTGCATTTGTGAAAGAGGTTAGTGCAATCTTTTTTGTGGCAAATATAACTTTTTTCTCTTGTTCTTTTATTTTTCTCATTGAAGCATTAAGCAGAACACCAGGTTATTATCACAGCCGACTCTGGGGGTTTTTCTCGTAAATTGTTTAGATGGAGAACTCGTTGCTGAGGATATAGCAGGAGGGGATCTGAGCCACCTGGCTTTAGTTTATATTCTGTGACCTTTGTGCAACAAATTCTAGCCATTTATTCTAGCAAATAACGGCAACAAAAGACTCTGTAGCAGCATCTCTTATTTCACTTCCCATTTACCAGGGAAGCATTTTCTGTCCACACATACACAGCTCCATCAGTTCCTAAGTGTAGGTGGAAGAGCCACATATCTACAGTGATGCTTGCAGGGTTAGACCAGAACCCCAGGTCAGGGTTCAGTTTTCATTGGATGGTCTATAATCCATTCCTCTGTACTAAGTGTAAAAGGTTCAGTCTTGGGCTTAGATCCACTGTGATACAGGAGTAGCTTTTCTCTAAGGTCACTCAGCAGTGCTACAGACACCCCAGAAGGCTTGTTTGAATAAAGTCCTTCCTTTTAGAAAAGGATTGTTAGAACATCACAGACTCACAGAAATACAGAATGCTGGGAATTGGAAGGGACCTCAAAAGACCATCTAGTCCAACTACCCTGCCAGAGCAGGACCACCTAGAGTAGATCACACAGGAACACATCTAGGCAGGTTTTGAATGTCCCTAGAGACCATGCTGTGGAAAAAATTAATCACAGAATCACAGAATTGTTCAGGTCGGAAAAGACCGCCAATAATATCAAGTCCAACTATTAACTTGGTTGTCCCAAGGCCACTGCTAAACTGTGTCCTTGAGTTCCAGATCTCCACAACTGTGAAACACGTCCACAGATGGTGATTCAACCCCTTCCCTGGTCAGCCTGTCCCAAGGCCTGATGACACTTTCCGGGAAGTTTTTCCTCATGTCTGACCTAAACCTCTCCTAGTGCAGCTTGAGGCCATTTCCTCCTGTCCTGTCACTTGTGAGAAGAGGCTAACTCTTACTCAGTTGCATCAAACCTTCCTACTAGAATCACAAAACCAACAAGACCAGGCCATCTGCATTCGCTGATCAAATGCTTTTCTGCTTGAAAGGCACATTAGTCACATCTCATCCTTTTGAAAGTTCTTATTGAAAAAAAAATTAATCTACTTTTTAATCAAGCTTTTCTTGGAATAGGAAACTGGTAGCTCTAACATGCGCTAACCAGTTAATCCAGTGCTCTGAACATATGAAGCGTGAGCTCAAGGATGTGAAAGAAAAGCTGGTTTAGGCACTGCTTCTGATCATACCTAATGACATCTGGAAATTATCTCACAGAATCACAGAACATTTGGGATTGGAAGAGACCTTGAAATATCACCTAGTCCAATCCCCCTGCCAGAGCAGGACCACCCAGATCAAGTTGCACAGGAACATGTCCAGGCAGGCTTTAAACATCTCCAGAGGAGGAGACTCCACAATCCCCCTGGGCAGCCCATTCCAGTGCTCTGTCACCCTCATGAAAACTCCTATGTTCTAGCTGATACACATTGCCTATTGTCCTATCATTGGATGACACTGAGCAGAGCCAGGCTCCATCCTCCTGACACCCACCCTTCACGCATTTATAAGCATCAATGAGGTCCTCCAGCTTCTTTTTTCCCTCCTACTGAACTTGCCTGCATAGAGCACTTCTGTACAGCTCCACTGTGAGTTCTAAGAGAAATGACAGTTGTTGTTGTACCAAATACAAGATTTCTCAACATTTTTTTCCGGACTGGATCTCCATCCCTGTAAAACACAAAAAGCACAGTGCTGTTCTTCTGTATTGCTTTTCTCCATCAGTGATAAGGCCCCCAAGTCATCTGATCCCCAATGGTAATAGCACTGGGTTTCACCATGTATCCCAGGTCAAATATTGTATTTAAAGATACCCCCAAAAAAAAGTTGCCTTAGCCTCACATCCCTCATGCTCTGGAAAGATCCCAGACAAAAAATAAATGAGTATTGAAAGTAAAAAGCGTGAGCTGGTTTCATTTTTCTTGAGAGTTGTGCGCTCTGGCGATTGATTTACAGAGCACTGGGTTGAGTTCTGTCACGGCTATGTACACAGAACTGCATGAAACTCTGAGGAGCATAATTTGATTTACTGGAAATTGCTGTAGGAAACACAAAATAAAGAAAGGAAGTTTGTGTTACTTAATCTTAGTCAAGCAAGTATTTATGTAGCAAGTCAGGCAGAAGAAGAGGAATAGCTAATCATTGAGTGCTGAGCAGGTGGAACAGATGCTGATAAGCTCAGACACTGCAAGGGATGGGTCTGACAGGAATGAAATGTTGTTCATGAAAACTAGGGAAAAGAGGGCACAGCAGAAAGGCAGTGCAGGAGAAACAGAGAGGAACTAATCCACCCAGAACAGAAATGTTTATGGCAGCTGAAGAAATATTGGTAAAAAAGAGCTTGAGAGAAATTTCCCTGTCATATCTCAGCAGCCTGGCTTGTAGGATGCATTAACTTTGGTCTCCAAGACCTCTCAAAAAAAAAAAATAGGGGCAAAGCAGCTTTTAAAATACCATGTCAAAATGCAGGATTTCTATTCTCCATCTTGCACACATGTGCAGTGTGAACCTTCTCCTTTTGCCTTGACATTCAGTCTTGAAGGGGCCTCCTACATTGCACCACTATGCACAGCCTTCTCTAGGTGCCTCAGTGTTTCTCCCCACCAGCTCTGACACCCAGCCAGGTCTGTTCCCTACTCAAGGCAGGATGTCCCCTACATGTGTCTTTCTGTTGCTGTTTGACCAACCTCTGTGATTTCCATTGGCCATTTGGTCTCTAAAAGTCTGGGGTCTCCTGCTTCTTCCCCAGGATCTAGTGTAGCAGGGAAAAGTGGACCTTCCTTCTTGGGTGGTGTCCAGACATTAATGATGCAAGATCATTAAGATAATAAGACCACAAGTGCTCAGTATGTGGATGAAAACAGCCTGATCAGAACCCCCAAACTGTGAACTAAGGTTAAATTGACAATCTGCCTCTCAAATCAATCGATGAATTGGGAAAGAAAGGAAGAGGGTGGATTTGATACCAAAACTTTTCATAGCACCAAGATCACTGGGTTTAATAAAAATGTCTAATTTCCACTGCAGTTATGATTTGTAACAGAGTAGGTAAAATACTGCCTGCCTGAAGCAGACGATAAAAGTGATCGTGTCTGCATGACTTTGCTTCAAGGAGATTACAGGACACTCTTACAGTCTTAAAATCAGTCAACAAGACAGTGAATTGGACTGAACAGGACCAGCAGCATTTTCTGACCAGCCCAGCCAGCTTAGAAGGGGGTATCTGCCCTGATTTGTGCAAGCAAATGCAGAGTAGATGCAATCAGAGGGAGATAAGAAGTACAGGATGACAGAGAGGTGGTTAATGAGAATCTAAATTGAGATTAAATGATCTCTGATGATGTGAACATTCTGTAATAAACTGCTGTTATCCACCTAATACTGTGTTTCAGATAGGCCCAGTTTATCTCTAGCACAGACAACTTGGACTCAGTCAAAGGATGAAATTGGCCCAATTCATCATTTAAAACAAGCAGTTAAACCTCTGTAAAGCTGTTTGCAAAGGCTTTACCCTTCTCTTTTTCATACACTACAGGTCTAAGGCTGAGAAAAGCCTAAGGCTGATTCCTGTTTGAAAAAGTAATGAAAAGTAGAGTTGAGCAAAATGGATGAATGGAACTTTCTGGAACACTCATCGATGATAAAGGCTTTGCTAAAATATTGAGAAAGCAACTATAAAATACTTTTATCCCTGATGGCTGCTAAAGAATCATAGAATCATTAGGGATTGGAAGGGACCTCAAAAGATCATCCAGTCCAATCTCCCTGACACAGCAGGATCACCTAGACCAAGTAGTGGCTTCTGTATTGTGTGTATTGGATGTGCTTCAGAGGGTTTTCATTTACCTCAATTTTACTCCTTTTCTCCTGACTAAAAAGAAATCTTTTTGGTGTTTGCAGTCCTGGTTACTGGTTTGACACTGCTCTAAGAACCACCTCAGACTACATCAGCTTGTGTTGGACATGACAAGCTATGATGGGGTGATGTCAAAGATAAGCAAAATACTGTTCTAAGCCCATGGAGAAAAATCCTTTCATCAGGGAGGATGAATGTATCTGATAAACAACCACAAAATGATGGAAAAGAACTTGCTGTGGATTTTAGCTCTGTGCTGCTAATGTTAGTACTGTGTAATTCAGTTTTCGTGCTGGTGAGCCAGTACAATTCTTACCTTCCCCTGGGAAGGAGAATCAGATATTCAGGAAATGTGGAGACACAAAAGCTGACAGCCTGCAGTTGCCCTTTTTAATTATGTTTCAGTTATTTTTCTCATACACTTTTCAACTTCAAGCAGTTCTTTAGGAATTTTCAACCTGGCGACCACCAAGTTGCCAAACACGCTTGGAGAGCAGAGCAAAATTCTTAATTGATTTTTCATCTAGACCCACAATCCCTTAATTCACTGCATTGCCTGATATTTCCTGTGCTGCTTGATGGCTTAAGGATCTTGTCTCCAGTACTTTGTATAGCAGCACACCAGTAAAGATGAAGTGAACTCTAGCAAAGTATATCTCATTTCAACAGCCTCAGTACAGCAGGGTTGAAATGATGAGGGCTGATACACTTTTTCTTCCTGACAGCCTTCCAATTGGTTTTTGTTCTATTTTATTTTTGTTTCTACTGATCGAATGAAAGCACAGAATGTGCTTCTGTTTGTTGGACATATAATGAAAGACAAGAAGACAAGCAAAGAGTCAGTGCAACATGTACTGGAGAGACATCACAACCTGTCTGGGATATCCTACTGCACAGCACCAAATCAAATCTGTGTTGGTGTATTAATTCACCTGGTTATACCTGTCTGCCTGGAATCAGCTCTGTTCTCTTATCTGTTTCTAAGGAATTAGATTTTTCCCATGATCCATATTTTTCAGGGTTGTCTGTATAATTTTCTTCTTCTCTAAGCCTCCTGCAGAAGCACTGGCATTTTGAAGGCACTTTGTAAGGGATTGTCCTAGCAATACCCCTTGGGCCATGAAAGGAAGGAGCAAAAATCATTGTGAAACAGTGATTTCTTTTAAGTCTCCTAATCCCTGATATGATGTGACTATATGATGGAACAGGCTGCCCAGAGGGGTTGTGGAGTCTCCCTCACTGGAGATATTCAAGACCCGACTGGACGGGTTCCTGTG
>JAOXOE010000771.1:2742389-2759271 GCA_028565055.1 Phoeniculus purpureus | reverse complement strand
GGTGATCCTGCTGTGTCAGGGGGATTGGACTGGATGATCTTTCAAGGTCCCTTCCAATCCCTAATGATTCTATGATTTTGGGAGCTGGATCCAGATGAAGAACAACAAAAGGATTCGGTGATACCAAGGCACTAGATGGACTGGATGACCTTTGGAGGTCCCTTCCAATCCCCGATGTTCTGTGATTGTATGATTCCTCTTGCCCACAAACTGCTGCCCGTTCAGACAGGGGACAGCAGTGGCCTCTGGAAGCCCTGGGAGTGGGTACCTGAAGTCCACCCATACTTGTCTCACTGCATTCGTCCTCCTGCCTGCTCTCCCCAGCCTCATGTCAGACCATAACTAGGGCTTGTTTTTTGATGGCTGTCCCGGAAAACTATTCAGCGTAACCATATCTGAACAAGAAATGCGAATTCACCCAGAACTTCTCCTTCTGCCCAACTCTACCGACAGAGATACCCCAAGGTACAGATGGAAGTTAACAGCAGCACGGCTGATACGCAGAGATAACAGCATTGCTTTCTTGCCATGAGTCAGTGAATTTGGTAGACTTTTGGAGTCAGCAAGATCTTCTGTTTCCTTACAGATATGAAGGTGGGAGCTGTATTTGCATGAAAGCAGCCCAGACGTTATTTTTTTCCCCCCTCTCACATCTGCAGTTCTGGAGAATGTTTTCAGAGATGCCTCCTCTTAAAGGAACAGCTTCCTAACACACTCTGATAAAGCAGCGTAAATTTGCAGAGACACTCTATTCACTTTAGTTTCAACAGATTTGCAAGCCCTTTACTTTTTTCTGACTGTTAACTTCACGTGCCAGGCTGCAAAATTCAGTCCAGCTCCCTGTTCTGGGACTTGGAACCCGAAAGGGAAATGTATTCGCTCATTTCCAAACAGTAAGGAAGGTTTGGGGTTTAAAATGAATAGAAGTTTCTGGGAATCAGCTAATTTCAGGTTTTATTACTGAAGATCAAAGTTTAGCACATAGAGACTTTCATCACTTCTCTTGGAAAACAAAAGGCAGCTTGTGTATAGGTTTTCAGAATTTCACATCTTTCTTCTTCCCTCCTTCGATCCCCTTGCCCCTCCTGTTATATTATACAACTGGTGGGGCTCTTAGACTATAAAATGAGACATTAAATCAGAGAGCCTGTGTTTGTCCTACTTTCTTCACCCTTCTACATTCAATTCCACACTTAACAGCAGGGAAGACAAAAGAAGGAGACATTTTCAATACTCAGACCCTAATAACATCCCTCTGGGATTACCTGCAGCTCAATATATCATTCAAAAGCAAAGATTAAAAGTAATAGTCACGTTAATATTATTTCACCATCCACAAACACAAATCCTCATTTGTTATTCATGAGCTTATCACACACCTCTCCAGGAGCAGGAATACTGCAGCCTGTGCAGAAAGCGGCAACACGCAGTAAACAGCGAAGGGAAGGCAGACAACTTCATCACCCTTTTACAGCAAAGATACTGCAAGCAAGTTTGCTGCCCGAGCAGAAGCAGTCCTGCCTGCCTTTGACATTGCACCACGCACAAGTATTCATTGTCGTCCCTAATCATTACTTAAGGACAGCCCAGTCCTCAGTGCTGCTTCTTTGTGATGGAATTTTCTATAAGGGGTCTGAGGTAGCAGAGGGCACCGGTGCCTTGCAGCCTCCCTTCAATGTAGAGTGATGGATCCAGTGAACGAGGTGGACCCCCTTTCTCAAGGAGTTTTCTCAAGGAGTTTTCTCAGAGCTAAATCGAAACCTTTTGCCCATCACCTCTCAGGATACTTCTGCTTGTGGCATAGGAATGAGCTGCTGACCTTGAGCACTGCGTGCTTCTGGGCTTATCCCATGCTGCCCTCTGCACACAAAGCTATTGGCAGAAAGCTTGGAAGCAGAAGGGGCTGCAAGAATCACTCGCAGGCAGACACTGGTGGGCCCCCATCCAAACAGCCTGCCGCTGGCCAGAGGCGGATGCAAATTCAGAGCCAATTTTTCACTTCCCGAGTGATCTTCAGGTGCTGACTCATCTCTTTACTGCCCACAGTCTGACCACTGTATAGACCACTTCTGCTCCATGGCCATGGAGCTCTGAGCCATGAAGCACAAAGCCCAGCCAGAGCAGACAAGTACCCAGACCTCATGACACTGGTTACTGTAGGAACAGAAGGGAAACTTCCACAGGGGTTTCTCTCTTATTTCCCAATAAATGGCAGCATCTCCCCTAGAAACTGTATCGATCTCCAGTTGCTCAAATAACTGCTATTAATGGAGTAGAAGAACACTTCCCTGATAGACCTGTCAGGCTCCCTGCTGATGAGAAGGCCTCCATGCAATACATATCCACAATGTCTTTGGAAGTACACAACTGACGTTCCCTCTCGTCTCCCCTCTAGCCATATCCCTGTAGCTTTCTCTGGCTTCCTCCGACAATGCTTTTTTTAAGCTGATACTTGTTTTGAGAAACTGCTTGAGTTGTGACACAAATTTCTGAGCTATCCCAGTAATTGGCTGCCTGTGAGAAAGGGAGAGGTCGAGAACGACAGTGCAAGGGAAGAGAACCTATCACAAACTGGGTGGCATTACGTGAGCACCACTCTGTGCAACGAGTATTTCCTCTCAATGCTTTTTCGTATCTTCACAGATCCAGGGTTTGATTTGATGATTCATCTTATTATGTTGGTGTTGTGTAGTTCTGCAGCTGCAGCAAACCACGTTCTCCAGCTCAGAGGAGCAGGCATTAAATACACAACTTGTTTAACTGGAATTGCTGCAAGGATGAAGGCTCAGGCACTGAAGAGTTAACCTAAGCAATCAGAATCTCATTATTACCTGAAACCACCAAGAAACCCAACATCCATCATGTGCTAAAACACCTCACTGTACCAGCTTTAAGCAAATATTAGCCCAGGCCGTATCCTTGGCAGCCACAAGCCAACAGAGTGGCACCGATTCACTGGAGCTTTACGGAGCTCCTGGCCTGCGGTGGAGCTGTCCTAAGAAAAGTGAACTTGCTTTTCTCTGAAAAAGAATTAATTGAAAGTTGTTCAGTAACTTCCTTGACAGATGGGTCACACAGTCCACTGCTGATCTTCTGGTGCTCATCAAGTGATGTGACTGAGCCAGCAAAGTTCTTAATACTTCAGCACCTTGGCACGCAGGGAGAGATGCAGGCATCTGGCTCTTAAATGTGTCTGCATTTTCTTAGCTGTTCAGTGAAAGACAAAAATCTGCTTCTGTGGTGGCAGAAGGGATGGAAGAACACCCTCCCCTGAGCAGGTTCAACGACACACACTGAACGTGGCTGAACTAGCGTCGTCAGCTTTCCTGTGCTCTTGGTTCAGTCCTCCCACATCTGACCTGAAGATGCACAGGAGGACAAGGCAACCTGCTAGACAGCACCACCTCCAGCTTCCCAACAGCTCCATCCACACTCAGACACCATCGTCCTGAACCTTCCCAGTGATGCTGCTAGACGTGAGTGTAGGTAGGTAACTGGGGAAGTGAGAGTAGAAAACTAGCTGCATGGTGGCAAGCTGTTAGACTGCAAAGGAGCTGGATTCACTGATGCCACACCTCAAGTACTGGGTTCAGTTTTGGAGCACCTCAATACAAGAAGGACATTGAGGTGCTGGAGCAGGTCCAGAGAAGAGCAACAAGGTTGGGGAAGGGTCCAGAGAGCAAACCCTGTGAGGAGCAGTTGAGGGAGCTGGGGCTGGTTAGTCTGAAGAAAAGGCTGTGGGGAGACCTCATTGCTGTCTGCAACTACATAAAAGGAGGTTGTAGAGAGGTGCGGTTTGATCTCTTCTTACCAGGAACAAGGTGAAAGGACAAGAGGAAACAGCTTCAAGTTGCACCAGGGGAAGTTTAGGTTGGACATGAAGAAAAAATTTCATATTGAAAGGGCCATCAGACCCTGGAACAGGCTGCCCAGGGAGAGGGTTGAATCGCCATCCCTGAATGTGTTTTACAGTTGTGGAGATCCAGAGCTTAGGGACAGGGTTTAGCAGTGGCCTCGAGACAGTTGGATTAATGGCTGGACTTGATGAGCTTAAAGCTCTTTTCCAGCCTAAAGGATTTTGTGATTTCATGATCATTCTGTTCCAAACTATTGGGCAAGGGGGAGGTTGTAGTCACACTGTGACGACGAAATTCTTCAGGTGTTGGCCATCTGCTGACAACCTCCCTACTTAAGCTGTCATTTAGCAAAGTTTTTGGCGTTGGCCTTTTCCTAAGTGCATTTCCCTGCTTGTCTTCCAGATAATTCCATCATCTGCCTGAGCGAGGCTCACAGAGAGACTTACGTAAAGGTTCCTCACATGTGGACAATTCCTCAAGTGTTCTAGCCTTTCCCAGTGTTCATACCCAGCCTTTCTCCACATCCTCCAGCATCAGCATGGAAAAGGGAGGTCTGTTATGGTTTTCAATGTAAAAAATACTGCTACTAGTTCAGGAAGTGAAGCCTTCCCTCTCTTACGAGCCATTTTATTGTAGAAATTACTATTTTCATACACCAGTAAAAATCAGAAGATACTTCTCCAAGATCCTCTGGTTTTGTTTAAAGTGACATCTCCTTCAGAATTTTCAGGCATCTAGAGAATTACAACAGGTCTCATGGCAATGAATGAATGGGCCACAGACACGTGAGGCAGAGCTAAATGCTAAATAAAACAGCTCACCTAGCACTGCAGCTCATCATGCGAGTTCCCTTCCCTGCAACAAACCTCTCCCATCTGTGCCTGACAATACAGGAGGGAGGGAGCTCCAGTCACAGCAAGGTCATCACTGGCACAAAAGCTTAGGTTATAAAGGGCTCAATCCATTTAGCAGGACAATTGCTGACTGTCTCTCAAAAGTGGACTGAGCAGGCAAGGATTAGGCTCTTTAGCAAACTAAATACTCCAGAATGATCTCCCAAGCCTGTGGGCAGCAATGCAAAAAGGCTACTAGACTGCCTAGAAAGATGCTGTCTCAGAGTGAAAGATACCCTAAGGTAGGGCATGGTCTCCAGTGTCTGTACTGAGACGGGAAGGAATGTTGCTGGTGCTGTTTGAGTCTGACACAGCAGCGCACGGCTCTTCAAAGCATCAGGAGACCTGTCTTTAACTTTGAGGAGGTAAAGATAGTGGCCTTCTTTCCAGGCTTGGAAGGAGGACTTCAGCTCAATCAAATCCCACCACCTCAGATGAGAATCCAGCCATCAGATTCTCAAACTCAACACAGACTTGAGCTGTGCCATAGAGACAACTGACTCCCAGCAAGACCAAGAGAGCAGATCACACTGTTGATTGACACAGCTGGTTAATACACCAGTTACCAAACCAGAATCATGCCAGGATTGTTCCCTGAACATTCTTGTGCCAGTTTCTGGTTGACTTCAGGTTTCAGACTTGCTCTCCATGCTGGGATTCAATGGTGCCTCGTCAACACCTTTAGAAGTGTGTGTTCAGTGAAGGAGCCATTTGCTGAAGAAAGAAAGAAGTTGCTCCCGTTTTTTTTCCATTTGTGGGAACCTCGGTGCAAAGAAGGCCCAGGCTGAGATAGGGATTTGTAAAAAATCCTGTTTGGAAGCCAGCGCTGCAGTTGGTTTGGCGCTGGCCACCACGTGTGTTCTGCGTAACCGAGTGCTCTTGTGTCCACGATGCAGGATTTTTTACCTTGACGACATTGATTGAAACCCTCTCAGACTGATGAACGAGGGCGTCACACAGTGAACACTGAAACTAGTCTTGATGAGTCACTGGCAGGATTTTCCCAACTTTTTGAAGGCTTCCTCTCCCGTGGGCTACAAGTCAGAAATGTCCTCCCAGAGTGTCTGCTCAAGCTCAGTTTGACTGTGACAAGACAAGGCCAGGTATTACTTCAAGCCTGTCAGTTCCTCCCACTTCTTCAACTCCCTCTACACTTCCCTGTATATACACGTGGAGGATCAAGAGATGGAAAGTCTCTCAGGGTTCATTTGGACTTGCAATGCAGCTCTTTCATGTTCATTTTCCTTTTCCTTTTTCTTCTCCTCAATTCACTCTGACGTCTTGCCACAATATTGTCAGTCTCAGAGAAAACAACAAGCCAAAGCAGATGTGCTGAACACATGGTCACCAACAGGAGCAGTTCCCAAGCAAAGTTAGCATGTGAAACTGTTCCAAAAGCAGGATGTCTTATCCAAAAAACAAGCTGCATCTGCTCCTGTTGTTTGGTGAATTGAAAAAAAAAAACCAACCCACCACCTTCCAAGCCTAGGTTTACAGTCTGGATTTATCCAGTGCTCCAAAGTTAGAAGGGGTAGACAGTCGCCCCCAATATCATTGTAATTACTTTCTCTTTTGTTGGTTGGCAGGGACACACAACATACCTGGGTGATTTGGGGGTTTTCTATAAGCTATAATACTGCAAAGGTCCCTTGGGTTTTGGTGTCACAGAGGTTATGATGGGTGACCCCACACTTCTGCCAGGTACTCGCATTAAATCATCATTCCTTGCAAGACAGGTGTGGCTTTCCAACGTAAAAGAAGAGAAAGGGATGCTTCTCTTTGTTTCTCTATTCAGTTTCTTTGTCCTATAGAATTTAGGTGACTAACCTTAAATTGAGCTATGAACTCTTCCAGAAGTCACGTGTAGAATAGCAGTTAGACATTTTTACTGTTTCTGCTCCCTCTGAAGTCTGTAGTCACTGAAAGCAGGAGAAAATAAACCCCCTCAAGAGAAAGAGATGTCCAGAAAGCTCTAAAGAAAAGCTCAGACCTGTCAAGGAGAAAGCAGAGTGCTGAGGTCTGGCTTGGATCTTTCTGAAGAAAGATGAGGAAGCAACTTTCTAGCTGAATCTTGAATTTTTAGCTCAAGTTTTGTACTGGATAAGACCATTCACTCTTCCCCATCACTGCAATATTAATAGAACAGGTACAGGAAAGCAAACCATAGCAGTTAAAGCAATGTGACAGCAAAATCCACAGCCACGTTTGGGAGGAGGAGTGGCCAGGAAAATCAGAGAGCCAACACATGCAGCCTCTGAGTTAATGGGACTCAGCTTCAAGACAACACCCTGGGAGCACTGTCTATGGCTGCGATTTGACTGCCTCCACATTGAGGCTGAATATGTGCCACACAGATCAAAACACTTCCACCAAGGCCAGTTGGTAAATAAATGGCTTGGAAAATATCATTACGCTCAAGACCAACATTTCACCATGTTTGATTTGCCACCAGATGCTGTGGGATCTGGAGATATGGTGGGGAAAAGAAGTGGAACAGCGGCAATGAGAGGCTAAATAAAAAAAAAAAAAGGAAGCAAGTTTTGTTGTGAAGTTATGGTAAGAACCTTCCTTGAACTAACAAACATTTGCAGGTTGTCTTGGGGATTGACTAGTGCACAGAAAACTCAGAAAAGTCAGCAACATGCCAAGTACTATGGTTAGAAATGAGCAGCAGTCTTGAAGAGACACAGAAAGAGCTCTACCTGGCAACTTTTCACCCTAAACTGAGTTCACAGTGGGGTAAGCCATCTCATCACAGCGCAGACACGACCCTAGGGAAGGCCAGCTGTTCTTCTAGCAAAAGAGCCCTTGGTCTTCTCAAGCACTGGACAACTGTGCCTTGGTATCACTGAATCCTTTTGTTGTTCTTCATCTGGATCCAGCTCCCAAAGCTGGATATCGTTAGATATCATAGAATCATTAGGGATTGGAAGGGACCTGAAAACATCATCCAGTCCAATCCCCCTGACGCGGAAGGATCACCTAGACCACGTAACACAGGAACACATCCAGGCAGGTTTTAAATGTCTCCAAAAAAGGAGACTCCTCACCCCCACCCCCAGGCAGCCTGTTCCAGTGCTCCATCACCCTCACTGGGAAGAAGCTCCTTCTTACATTCATATGGAACCTCCTATGTTCCAGCTCACACCCATTGCCCCTGTGTCCTATCACCAGATGACACTGAGAAGAGCCTGGCTCCATCCTCCTGACACCCACCCCTCAAATATTTATAGACATTAATGAGGTCACCCCTCAGTCTCCTCTTCTCCAAGGTAAAGAGACCTAGCTCCCTCAGCCTCTCCTCATAAGGGAGGAATCCTCTTGTTTGATTGGGATTAGTTGAAGGCTCTATGTTTAGTGTAAGCTAACTGTATAGGGCGATATCAGCAAGTTTCTTGCCACTGATATCTGCCTAAAAATTCTACCTGCAACTTGAGACCGAGACAAGACTTCTACTTGCTGTATGGACATGCTCTTGCCCTCTGTTGATCTCAGTAGGATTGAACTGACCAGTTTAAACTAGAGACCTAACTTTAAGATACCTACAGACAAGCAAAGCTCAGTCCATTGGCCTCTAAATTCCTTGGGAACTGAAAACTGTGCTGTACTGGTGGTCTCAATGATAGATGAACAAAAAATTATCATTCACCTACAAGGTTTGCCAAGATTTTCTTAGGAATTAGATATAGACTCCTATCAAATGTCAGTGAGGAAGAAAGCCCTTAAAAACACAGCTGTGTAAGTCATGCCCTGCAGAGAGTGATGACTTCAGCACATCCCTTAAGCTGCCTGGACTACAAGAGCAGTCCTGGGTTTTTCACAGGATGGCCAACTGAACTAGTTTTTCAGCTTTTTGTCAGAAATATATACAAGGTGTTTTATCCAAAATGTAAGGTTCTGAGGAAGCTTAAAGGAGCTCTCAGGGATTGTTTTGAGCTTCACCTGCATATATTTACATATCATGATACGTATGTCATCAGAGTCCCCACTCAAGCATTCAGGAGCAACTGAATCCACTGCACTTAGCAGAGGCCTTTCTGCTTTGTATGTTCTTGTTTTAAGCACTTCTGTAGGCTAACATTTCTGTAAACACAGGAACACTGCTGTGTGTTGTAAGCTGGAGGCCAGATGCCTATTGCAGGGCAAGCCTTCAGTCTGTCTGAATGACACTGGGGTGGGTAGGGCCTCCTCCTTTTAGGTTTAGAGCTGAATGGTGAGATGAGGGAGGGTAAAGCAGTTCCATTTTCTTTGTACAGATTGGAGGAAAGTGATTCTGCCAGCCAGCTGGGGTGAGAATGTGAGAGGCATGTGTTCCCTCTGCCTGGCCTACCATGGGAAGGCAAGAAGTCTCAGGAGGACTACTGATGGTGTGGAGAATATGGGAAGGTGTTTCTTGCTCACTATTCCCTGTCTCAACACATTTGCTGCTTGTTCTTACCACAGCAGTAACTCTGCTGACCACCACTTCCTGGAGCTTATCCTTAAATGATAACTGGCTGGGAGTGGAGGACAGAAATGACAGGAAGCCTCAAGCATCATTGTCTTTCATTCCTCTGCTCTAACTTCTCCCAACCCTGTCACATGGCATTTTCTGCGCCTGTGGCAGCATGAGGAGGTAGAAAGGCCATTCTGCCCTGCTGCAGGGGACTGCACAGAGCAGGATGCTCTACTGGCAAGGTTGGCACTACCATCTGCACCTGTTTCTTTTGTAGGAACAGTGGCATTATTAAACTAAAAGACAGAAATTCACTTTGGACTATGACAGCTGGCTAATCATCTAGCTGCGTGCCTAAGCACGCATCTGCTAGGCTGCTGAATGCAGTTACAAAGGGCTTAAGAAGCTGATTAATTATACGTAATCAGTTTATGTTTTAAAATTATTACAGTTATGGTTACCTTTAATTAATGTGAAAGTAGACCCTCCACATTTTATTCACATGCATACTTCCATCAAAGCCAGTTCAATTGCTCTGCAGCATGCAATTTGGGAAATTATTTTTATCTTTTAGCTATTTACTTTTAATGTTACCCTTTCATGTACATCAGAAAGTGATAACTCTGCTGACTCCAAAGGACATGTTCCTGTAGTATTCTTCTGGGAATGCTAAAAATCCTGAAAGCAGGAAGGAGCACGATGGCAAATATGATTTGTAAAATTTGGACTTTTGATGTGGGTGAGAAACTGTCCCAAGTGACTTTTTAAAAACCAGTTGGGGTAAAATGTGTGGCACTGCAGATCACAGGATCTCAATTACACTGCTGGTCCCTCTGTGGTTATTAATGCTTACCTGATGATGTACCAGATGCAAAGGCAGAACTGTCTTCTGTGAGACATCTACACCCTGGTTTTTCTGTCTTTTCAGACACTCTAAGTGAAAAGATGCTCTTCGACCTGAAACAGCAATCACATGCAACTGTGTCCATTACTCATTACATGCTACAGGTAACTTGTTTTCAATGTATTGCAGCACAGTCCCACTGGAGACATAGCAAAAGCACCCACATTTTAGGCTCTGCCCACTTTCCCTTGCCCTTTCCAAAGCATTTGTATTTACAAAAGCAATAGTCAAGCATCACTAACCAAGTAGCACTACCTTCCAGGCAAGCTGCAAGACAACATTCTGGATGATCGTTTTTATTTTTCCTCTCCTAAAATACTACCCTAGTAGATACTATGCAACTGATTTTCTTCTAAGTAGTGGAAGGGTTCTCAGAACTCTCTGGTCAAGGTAAAGCCCTCAGCAGGACTGATGGCGGTAGCTGAGGCTCGGTTGCTGTGCCTGGCTGTACACAGTGTGCAGGAGGGGACGTCAGGCAGCTCAGGTGACACTGCCTCCTGTTTGCATGTGATCTGTGTCCCTTAGCTGCCAGACATACCACAGTTTATGAGGTTGTGTCTATTAAAAGATTAAGTGGAAGTCAATCAATCAATGGTTGAATTCACTGGTGAATAGAAGGCTGCTCACATAGATGGGAAGCATTTTCAAATTTTAGAAATAAAAACCAGGGTTTTTTGCTTGAAAGAGATTTTAGGGGGAACTATTGAAACAGTCACATTATTTACTTGCTGGAAAATTAAAATTTAGTTCTGTAAATATGAGAAAGATCGTCCCTGTGCAGGAATTTAAAAGTACTGCAAAGCACATTTCTGAACGAGCACACAGGCTTTGCTGCTGAAGAATGGCAAATCCAGTATTAAAGATAGAGCTGCAGGGTGCACTGAAATATTTTGTAGATTTCTGGATCCTGTTCCATTTTTCTGAAGAAGGAAAGAAAATTAGCATTCTGAAAATAGCAAGTATCTATAATATTGATTTGTTGTGGAAAGGCCCTCTCAGGGGTTGGAGTAAACACATTATAACCCAGAGAAGGAATGCTACAATGCAGATAGTATCTCTTCTTTCTAGAGGGAAAAGACACCACCACTTAATTAAAATGAGTACACCACCATTGTACAGATATTCATTAGAATGTAGTTAATGAAGCATTGTATGAAGGACTCGCCTTACAGATAGACATAGGAATTCCCATTGCCTAATACTTTAAGTTTTAAAATGAAGGAAATGTTTTCAATATACTCAATTGTACAAGCATCCTGATAGATTTGAGTCCAAACTCAGTAGTCTCACTTTAAACATTACAGCAGCTAGTTTATCGCTTCTGTTTTGTAAACAATACATATTATATACGGGATTCTTTTTCGTTTCTCCCCCAAAGTGTCTTTCCTTCTTTAGATCAGTACTCAGGAAAAAGACTGAAAAAATATTCTACATACAAGAAACCATTTTTACAGAATCAAAGAAGCACAGAATGGTGGGGGTTGGAAGGGATCTCAAGATCAGCTAGTGCAACCCCACTGCCAGAGCAGGATCATCTAGATTAGGTCACACAGGAACACATCCAGACTGGTTTTGCATGTCTCCAGAGAAGGAGACTTCAAAACCTCTCTGGGCAGCCTGTTCCCCTCACCATAAAAAAGTTTTTGTTTAGATGGAACCTCCCATGTTCCAGCTTACATTCCGTTGCCCCTTGTTCTATCACTGGACATCATTAAGAAGAGCCTAGCACTGGCCTCCTTGACACCCATTATGCATTTATAAACATTGATGAGTCTCATTCTCTCTTCCAAGCTAAAGAGACCCAGCTCCCTCAGCCTTTCCTAATAAGGGAGATGTTCCACTCCCTTAATCATCTTTGTGGCTCTTTTCTTTTGTTTTTCATAGGATCATGGAATGGTTCGGGTTGGAAGGGACCTTAGAGATCATCTACTTCCAACACCTCTGTCATGGGCAGGGACACTTCCCCCTAGACCAGGTTGCTCAAAGCCCACATCAGGTGATGGAGCATCTGCAACTTCCCTGGGCAACTTGCTCCAGTGTCTCACCACCCTCACAGTGAAGAACTTCCTCCTTATATCTTTCACACTTCTTTTTCCTGATACTCTAATATAAAAATCTTGGGATTCATGGGTTTCACCTATCTGAATGCTAAACCTAAAGCACCTGAAAATCTCCAGGTACAATCAGAGCAGAAAACAAATCCATATGGCTCAGACTGCAAACAGTGAGGCAGCCATCTCGTTTTGGGGGGTGGGGGGGGAAGGCAAAAAACCCCAAACAAACAAAAAAAATCACAAATCAAAGAAACCAGCCCAGAGGACTTGCAGACAGGTGATCTCCAAAATGGTCTCAACCTGGCAGAAGAAGATCATGCTATGGTCACTAGTCAAAATGGATGTGGGAACCCAAACAGAGCTCCCCCAGCAGGATATGGCTGTGCAGGTGACAGGCTGCAGCGAATGCTACAGCCTCTTACTGATCTGAAGACAGCTGTGTGGGGTGTAAGCAGGTAGATGATCTGCTTAACCGAGTGGCACAGCTGCAAGATGAGATTGAAAGGCTACAAGTAGAAAGGCTCAGGAGCATTAGGGAGGCTAAAATGGAGAGACTGGTAGAGCCAGGCTCTGCAGTCTGGGCAATGGCCAAACAACAGCCAGTATCAAGGGGCTCCTGTATCCTGCACCTCTCAGAATGAAAACAGAAGCCCAAGTATAAGGGGTGAGTGGAGGCAAGTTCAAGGTCATGGCAGAAGCAAGAGTGCCCCTTGCCTGCCTCACCTTTCCAGGTGCCACTGAGAAATAGATATGAGCTGGAAGTTGTACTCAGCCAGCCATCCACAGTCCAGGAGATTCCTCCAGTGCACGGATGACAACTTCATGATGCACATGGTGGATGAGCCTACTAGGAGAGGAGCGCTGCTGGATCTTGTGCTCACCAACAAGGAGGATCTGCTTGAAGCAGTGAAGGTTGAGGGCAGCCTTGGCTGCAGTGACCAAGGCACATGAGTTCAGGATCTCATGTGGTGGGAACAGAATACCTAGCAGAATCACAACCCTGGACTTCAGGAGGGCCAACTTTGGCCTTTTAAAGCAATTGGTAGGGGAAATCCCATGGGACAAGGTACTGGCAGGTAAAGGGGCCCAAGATAGCTGGTTAACATTCAAATACCACTTTTTTGAAGTGCAACACAAGAGCATCGCAACGGGTAGGAACTAATGGAAGGGAGCCGGAAGACCTGCATGGTTAAACAGCTGTTGGGCAAATTGAATAGGAAGAAGAAAGTCTATAGGTTATGGAAGAAGAGGATGGCTACTTGGGGTGATTATAAGGCTCTGGTGAGAGAATGTAGGGATGCAACAAGAAAGGCCAAGGCTTCCTTGTAATTAAACCTTGCAAGACAGGTCAAGGGCAACAAAAAGGGCTTCTTCAAATACATTGTAGGTAAAACTAAACCTAGAGGCAATGTAGGCCCCTTGCTGAGTGAGGTGGGTGCTTGGAGGAGACTGAGGGGTGACCTCATGAATATCTATAAATACGTGAGGGGTGGGTCTCAGGAGGATGGTGATTAGACAAAGGGTAATGAGTGCAAGCTGGAACATAAGAGGTTCCATATAAATATGGGAAGGAACTTCTTCACAGTGAGGGTAATGGAGCATTTGAACAGGCTGCCCAGGGCAGTTGTGGAGTCTCCTTCTCTGGAGACATTTAAAACCCGCCTGGATGTGTTCCTGTGCGACTTGGTCCTGGTGGTCCTGCTCTGGCAGGGGGATTGGACTAGATGACCTTTTGAGGTCCCTTCCAATCCCTAATGTTCTGTGATTCTGTGATGTTAACATACTAATGCAGGACACATTAGATGTTTACTCTCTTTCTGGCAGCTCTTATGGAAAAGAGTCATTTTAAAATGTACCTGAACGCATGCACTCGGCCTGACTCTCCTCACATTCTGGGGCATGGTTACTTGGACAGTCTGCTTATTTTAATTATTAATTATGTTTTTTGGATGACAGGCAGTATTCTCGCTGTTACGACTGCAAATCCTTATGCCAGTGACAAAGTCAACCGGTTTGTAGGCATCTGCATTCAAAGAGGAGGAAGAGGGCTTGGCGCTACCTTTATCCTTCGGAATGTTATAGAAGACCAAGGTGGGTTTTAACTGTGGGAATTATACTGGGAAATATTAAGCAACAAAAAAATACTGCGGTTGTACATGTAGGGATATCTGTTACAGAAGTACAGTCTGCAGACAGGTTGGCATGAAAGTGAAATCATGGTACCTTACATGTGAAGGTGTGGAACTGCTTTGTAATTGTTACTGTATACTGAGTGGAGTGGTTTTTAGATCTGTATTCTGAGGAGAGTAAACATAATCCACTGTGGCCATGGATCTACATTTGAGCCTGGGCAGTCTCCTGTGAGGTGTGAAAAGGCAAGTCCATTTTGAGCACTGATGTGTGTTTGAATGTCCTGGGCTACATGCACAAGCTGTTTAACAAGCTACAGGCCAGTGGAGTTTTTTAATAGATTCAAAATCTGGTTTATGTTACAATGGGGAAGACACACATACTGATGTTCTGAGAGCAAAGATGAAAGGAGTGGATGTCTGTGTATACTACACGCAACATATCTACAGATGTGGTAATAGCTGTTGTAACCAAAAGAGAGTTCAGGTTTAAAACTGGAGCTTGTCTTTCTCAAATTCAAGCCATTCTCTTATCAAAGACTTAAACAAATGTCTACATTGCCTGTGCAGATACAACACACATGTACAGTCACAGAGCACAGTGTACTTGTATGTTCTCAATAAAAAAAGGCTCTTGAGCAATGCGGGGATGTTTAACACTGAAGTAATACTAACTTGGTGTTAGTACTCTTGACCAGTTTTATTCATTAAACCAGAATTTCCCTCTCTCTAAGGTGTTGAAATATGTTATGAACTGTACAGCCCCCGAATCCAAGCCATCGAGGTTCTGAAGCTGGAAAAGAGACTGGATGACAACCTGATGTACTTACGTGATGCCCTCCCTGAGTACAGCACTTTTGATGTGAACATGAAACCTGTGTCTAATTTCAATCATGAAGAAGTTCCTGTGAACAAGGTAGGAGTTTCAGAGAGAAAGTGAAGGATCATTTGGGTAACTTCTGTATCTGACCGGTATCCTGGAAGGCTGTTAAACAGCACTCCAGTACGTTAGTGACAATATGAGCTGTCTTCATGCTGTTTCTGAAGAGAAGTGTAGCGTTCTGCTGCCCTCTTTATTGGAAGACATGCAAGGAGTAGTGCCCTGCATACAACTCTGTATGACACTGTGCAGAGAGGAAAGCTTTTTTCCTAGAAATGTTCATTGTTAACATGGCTACTGGTCTAGCAGTGGTAGGTGTCAGGAAATAAGGCAAGATGGGAAGAGTCAGGGAAAATCTGCATCTCAGAAGGTGCAGAAAGCAGCAGCCCCTGTCTGTGTTGTCTAATAACTTGGGATCATCCCTACACAGGCTATTTTCCTTTTGCTTAATAAGGAATAGGGATAAAACTACAAAAGATGAGTCAACTTTGCTTTATGTATCAACTTAAGGATCAAGACAGTGTTCATGAAAATGTTTTACAAGATGCTGACACAGGCAGGTAGACACAAAAGATTCCTTTTTCCTACCAGTGGTAGTATTAGTTCCCTAACATATCACAGAACATTACAGATTGGAAGGGACCTCAAAATATCTAGTCCAATTCCCCTGCCAGAGGAGGACCACCTAGACCAAGCTGCACGGGAACATATCCAGGTGGGTTTTAAACATCTCCAGAGAAGGAGATTCCACCACCTCCCTGGGCAGCCTGTTCCAGTGCACTGTCACACTCACTGTGAAGAAGTTTCTTCTCATATTTGGAACCTCCTATGTTCCAGCTTACACCCATTGTCCCTTGTCCTATATCAACACGCTGACCTGTTTTCTCTTTCTTGGGGTAGAGCTGCTAAGGTCACACTCTCTCCTAACTTAATACCTATTATCTTTTTGCCCTAGCTGCAGGTTCGAATGAAACCTAAACCATGGTCCAAACGGTGGGAAAGGCCACAATTCAATATAAAAGGAATAAAGTTTGAGCTACCTGAAGAGACAATGAAAGCAGCAAAGAAGTGGAGCAAGCCATGGCTAGAGTTTGATATGATGAGAGAATATGATACTTCAAAAATAGAGGAGGAAATTTGGAAAGAAGTGAGTGAAGCGCTTAGAAAATAATGGATGTGCAGTCTAGGAACTACTGAGGAAGCTAATCCATACAATAAATGCAAAGTAAATATCAGTTGACAAGTTTTGTGTACATAGAGGTAAACTGTAATAAACAATCTTTCCCTAAAGCTTGGAAGTGTACAAACTTTTACAGTTGAAAACTTAACTTTCTGTTCCTGAAAGGAGCTGCTCCTTCCCCCAAGGAGTATAGCCTTGTGCCACTCCTCCTCCAGAAATAAGAAACCTTTTTTAATTACAGTTAACAGGAAGGGTTTGTATCACCCATTCTAGTTAACTGTGTCATTGCCCAGTACTCCTGTGACTTCTTTACTAGGCTAGTGGCGAGCTGTAGAACTGCTTCATTCATGACAGTTGCCCAAGGCAACTACACTCTTTCAGAGTCCATGACACTCTGTGATTCTATGACACTCCATGACACTCTCAGAGTCTGTGACACTCTATTACACTCCAGGAGTTTGTCACAGAATCACCATGGCTGGAAAGGACCTCCAGGGTCATCAAGTCCAACCTTTGTCCTAGTATCTAACTGCTAGACCAGATCCCTAAG
>JAOXOE010000771.1:2689480-2708219 GCA_028565055.1 Phoeniculus purpureus | reverse complement strand
GGAAGAAGTGATGCAAGAGCCAGTGGCTTACTGGGGCGGGGTGGGTGGGAAATGTGGTCTTGCATGATGTCACATACAGAGTGACACATAAGCAGCGCAGGGTAGGGGGCAATTTACTTGGCCACAAGGCCTTTGGTTAACTCAGATATCCTGAGCCTGATAAAAAATATAGTCTGGGAGGGACACAACAGCTCTGACGTACTAAACTGGAAGCAATTCACAAAAGAGATAAAAAATTTCATTATTCTTTGTTTTAAGTACACGAAACACCATTTAGTGGAAAAGACCAAGGATAAGCCTTTCTGAAATACTATCTGGTTACGTTCAAAGAATTATTATTTGAATGTCAACTAGTCGCTGACCTGTTCTGACCCTGTGCTGGCTTCCTTCAGTTTGTTTTCTGTGTCTTTATGTTTCTTCAGATGTTTGACTCTGTTTTCCAGTTTCTAGATAGAATGGGAAGTAACCTTGATTTCCATACAATGTTTTCCGGGTACAAATGAAAAGTGGCAGTGTACCTGAAGGAGTTTCCAATCTTGATTGTAAATAGTTTCAGAGTTCTATAATTTAAAACAACAGTCGTATCTCTCTCTAAAGTCAGGTATATAGGCAAATGCAAAGTTGTTACTTGGGCTTTCTGGAGCAAACACAGACATTTAAAACCCGCCTGGATGTGTTCCTGTGCAACTTGGTCTAGGTGATCCTGCTGTGGCAGGAGGTATTGGACTAGATGATCTCTGATGTCCCTTCCAGTCCCTAATGATTCTATGATTCTACTATTCTATGATTTATAGGAATTTGTCTGAGTTTAGAAAACCCTTCTGCCACCGCTTCTTCAACCCCACAGATTTGGCATAGAAAAACTTCCACGGGTGTCTCAGCACTTTTTCATGCTGTTGCCACTTTACCTGACACTTGTTTTCTAGCTGCTGCCTTTGCCTTCTCTGCTTTCAGCTGGGTCTCCATGTGCCTGTTCTGCCCTTGCACTTCATGTTGGTTTTTCAGCACCACTTGCATCTCACTCTGCAGGATCAGGTACCAGAAGATCCTGAACTTCTTCATCTGTAAGGGATAGAAAGGGACTAATGGCCTTGCAAGCAAGGTCTGGCCCAATCAGTAATTAAATAGACTGTATCAACAAAATGATAAAGAGGACAGATGCTGCTGTAAAAATCTAATGGGGGGGGATGAGACCACATCGTACTGTATTTAATAGGGTGGGAGGATGACAGTAGAAGCCACACAATCACTACAGTTGCTATTAATCTATTAATCTTATGTTAAAAATTTGAGTGCAGAGATTTATTTTCCAGTCTAGCTGCAGTGCACAGGACAACAGCAGTCCTTGGCAGGAGAAAAAACAAGTTCTCACCTGGCACATCTGTCCTTATTGAAAAATGTGTGCATACCTTTACCTGTCCTGTGTTAGTTTTCCAGGCCAGGCATCGTCTGGCTTGAGCTCTTTGGCTTCTTAGCTTTTTCCTGGGTTTCCCTCTCAGCTAAGTCCCTAAAAAGACTGAGATTTTTTTTTTATATTGTGTTAAGTGCTGCATGTGTGTGAGAAGTCTGTAGACAGAGAGACTCGTTGGGGTAACAGCACAAAAGATGGGTGATACAGCTTTTGATTAGCTTATGGAGGTGCAGCCATTGTGTTCCTCCCAAGAAGAGTGACTATGACCTGTTCTTTCTGTGTCAATACCAACTCCTTGCACCAATGTCAGTGCAAAGTGATGTTTCTTCTCAGGGTTAGTATCACACATCTGGTCTCACCTGCAGACCATCAGCTGATTATGCTCTTTTTCTTTTCAGTTCATATTGAGTTTGGAACAGCTTGCTCTGCAGGGTTTGATTGACCTGCAGACCTTCTCCTAAGTGAAGGACAAGTTTCTTGTCTCTTCTCACACTTTCTAGTGCGTTACAGATTGGTGAAGTAACAACACATCAGATTCCTGAGCTTTTCCATTTGAGTAAGGAGGTGGGTTTTTCCCCTTCCCAGTTAGTATCAGCCTATGTGAACTAACAGTGTGTTCACTAGCTGTCTGATCACAGATGTCCTAAGCACAGGCATCTAGATGGGAATCCTTACAATGCCAATCCACTGCCTGGCTTAGCAGAAGCATCAGAACCACTTGCCGTGCAGCCATGACTTTACTGGAAAGAACACTGTTTGCCAGCAGCACGTGTCTGGGCTGTGAGGTGATCTTCTGGACACCGAGTACTATGAGGAGAGATTAAAGCAATTCCTTCCACTCTTTTTCCGTTCTGTTCTAATGAGAAAAAGAAAAAGGTGTTATAAACTTCTGAAAGATCTGTTGGTGTTGTGTATCCAGTCACAGGCTGTAACTTTCACACAAGCCAAGGCTTTTCTCTTTGGAGGGCTGATGCTTGCCTCCAACAATTGCATGATGATTTTTCTGTTCCGCAGCCAAAAGCTGGTGGAGTATTTTCGCCTTGATTCACCCGAATGTGTCACGCTGCATTGCATTTAGAAAAACAAACAATGCTTGGCTCCACACCAGAAATGCTGTGCTGGCTGTTGTTACAGAAAAATACAGTCTCTACCTGGCTGCTGTGGTGCCTCCCCATGGCAACCAGTCTGGCTTGGCTGTGTTCCAATTCCAATCTCTTTAATTCCTGGCCAGTCTGGCTCCTGAAAAAAAAAAAAAAAATTGAATAAAAATTCGTGTGTTAGGTCGATCTCTGCAAATCTCCTCTGAAGTGCCAACCACTTCACAGTTTGTTTCTCTAGCTTAAGGAGATTGGGTTTTGCAGGTCACTGAAGTTAAACGAATAGGTTTTTTACCTACTTTCCACAGGGTGCATGTGGTCCTCCAGGCTCTCAGTTAGCTACAAGCACTCGGTGTCCTTACTGTGCTAGCACAAAGCATGCTCCAGCACTGCGGGAAACGAGGCAGCAAACTTGCAAACAAACTTGTGCTGTAGCTTATTAGGCAGATCCATGGGGAAGATGCCACTCCTCAACTGTAGCTGCCTTCACTGGAGAGCTGATAAACCACAGAAATGGTATCAGTTGCGCACACTTGTCTTTTCTGAGGTTGCTAATTTCAGTGTCCTTGTGTCCTGGCTCACTTTGTGCTGCATCCAGAGCTGCTTGCATCTTGAGAAGCTAGCACATGCTGCAGCATGGCTGTCACCTTACCAGCTGCATGCAGCTGGTGCTGCAGGTTTGCCATCTGCAATACAAGAAATCATTGGGAAAAGAAGCAGGAGAATCAGTATATATAAGATTCTATCAGAATCTTATTCAAGGAGTCTTTTACAAGTAACCTGTGTGATTGCAGCAGTGCCAAGAGGGTGAAGGGGTTCTGAACCACTGTCTTCCAACCAATGTTCTAGCCATAGATTTTGCTTTATTGCCCCCTGGTGGTTCCACTGTTTTCGCACATTAGGCAACTCTATTACCACAAATCCTACAGGACGAAGAGAACTGCTGCCCCCTCTTCTGTCTACCCTTGAAGTAGTACATTTGTGTTTCTTTGCACCTTATGATTCTACATCACTATGTTTCTATTATTGAGGCAAATATGGAGCACCTGCTTGGATAAAGTTGCTTCTGCCTTTTGGAACAAAATGTTTTAGGAACAAAGAGACCTTCATGAAGATCAAGAAACTGAACAAAACCCCAACCCATAGTCATTCAAGTTTTGATTCTTCTGCTATTCACTCCCTTTTAAGCTTACACAACTGTTTGTATGAATTCAGAAGTGCCAGTGACTGTATTGTGGCTTGTGTGTGTGTGCAAACAGAAGGAACTTGCAGAGTAGGGTTGATGGTTGGACTCAATGATCTCAAGGGTCTTTTCCAACCAGAATGATTCTATGATTGCCCTTGTGCTGTTCTTCCTTTCCTTCCCAACCTGCAGCATCAGTGGCTGTCACCTCCACATGACCCACAGACCCATCCCTGGCCAGTGGGAACTCCTGGGTGGCAGGTAACTGGCTGTGAACCCCTTCAGCAGGGCTGCGTTACTGTGTGCTGCTTTCTTCTCATGCTTCGGTAGACTCAGAATCCTTTAGGTTGGAAAAGATCTTCATCAACTCCAACCACTAACCAAACTGTGCCAACCCTACTGACAAACCATCTCCCTAAGCTCCAAATCTACATGACTTTTAAACATGTCCAGGCAATTGAACTCCTGCCCTGGGCAGTCTGTTCCAAGGCCTAATGGCCCTTTACAGGCAGAAGTGTTTCCTAATGTCCAACCTAAACTTCCCCTGGTACAACTTTAGGTCGTTTTCTCTTGTCCTGTTACTTGTGAGGAGAGAACAACATCCACCTTTCTACAACCTCCTTTCAGGTAGTTACAGACAGCAATAAGGTCTACCCTCAGCCTCCTTTCCTTCAGACTTATCAGCCCCAGCTCCCTCAGCTGCTTTCATAAAGCTTGTCCTCCAGACCCTGCACCAACCTTGTTGCCCTTCTCCTAGCTCTCACAGTGATGTGTATGATAGAAGGAAATACCAAGGAATTTTAGCATTTGAAGGGATTTGAGATCAGCTTGCAGGGTGTGTAGGCTCAAGCCCCGCTAGGGAGGATGCTCTGCAGCAGCACTCTAACCTGTGGGCTACTGGTTATTTTTATACACCACAGGCATTTACTGCATATCAAGTGACTCGTCTGCTCTGGGCTCCAAGCGAGAACACTATTTATACCTAACTGCATGCAGTGACTTAACACAGATCACCAGTCTCACCAAATGACACTGTCTGCTCTGTGGATCTGAGGTGTCAGTCTGAAAAAAAAAAAATGCACCATTTGGGTCTACTGAGTTTCCTTTTGCTGAAGGGAGGGGAACTTTGTTGCTTCCTGATTGGAGCGAGCAGCTGTGAAACTGTAAATGTGGTGTTTGAGGCAGGTGTCAAGTAGTGATGCTACAACCTTTGAGCCTTAAATAATCCCAGGGACTCAAGTACAGGTGTGTAAGATGCCCATACGAGAGATTTGGAATCTCCTTTTAACTTTTGGCAGCTCATCTGTCTCCTGAGGGGTGTCTGCGTGTGGCATAACTCTTCTCGTGCATTGAACAGGGAACACGAGCACCGAATTCTCAGCTGGGGATTTCACAGGGGATCAGGCATCACTCTGTGTGCTGTGTGGCAGCATCTACGGATCTTTCAACCATCTATCGCTTGGGCTCAGCTTTGGCTGCAGCTCCTAATTCGTTGAAGTAATACTGCTGAAATAATACGTGCTTGGGGTGAACTGTTTTGCAGAGCGTGTTGAGATCCTATTGTTAGGTATCCATGTGGAAGTGAAAAGTAATTTAAACCATCTATCTGTAGATGGCAGCAGAGAGGAAGGATTTATTGGAGCATCTGCACATGGTGACTGCGCAGTTTATAATCGGTGAAACTGCAGCTGGTGGCTGCCCATTAATGCAGAAGATTTTGTGCTTTGTTGATGGTGAACATAATTGTTTTGCTATGAGGGTGTTTTGACATTACTGTTTTATTTTGGAAGAAGAGTTGGTCAGCTTTTCAGAGCAGAGGGTGATGCTGCAGACAGGTCGTCGCTGCATTTGATCAGTAATGCGGGACCCTTCTCATTGTCATCTAATGATAGGACAAGGGGCAACGGAAGTGAGCTGGAACATAGGAGGTTCCACATCAATATGAGAAGAACTTCACAATGAGGGTGACAGAGCACTGGAAGGGGCTGCCCAGGGGGGTTGTGGAGTCTCCTTCTCTGAAGACATTTAAAACCTGCCTGGATACGTTCCTGTGTGACTCGGTCTAGGTGGTTCTGCTGTGGCAGGGGGAATGGACTAGATGATCTTTCAAGGCCACAATATTCCAGATGCACTCTCACCAGAGCAGAGCAGAGAGGGAGGAGAAACTCTCGATCTGGTAACCACCCCCATGCAAAGCAGGGCTTCCCAGTTAATGCAGTAGTATGTCTGCATGTATGTACATAACAGTAAGTGAAAACATAAAAGAGCAACTGATAAGTAGGTCAAATGCAGACTGTGTTCCACAGATTCTTTCATGAGCTGCAGTTGACAGAAAGGTAGACAATTCTGAAGGCACTGTATAAACTGTGAAGCAAACAGATCAAATGCTATTCTTAATTTAGTTTGCGTTAAGAGAACTGACTGATCTGTGAGCTTTTTATTCACGTTCTTCACTTTCAGAAGTTGGTATGTAGTTCAGTAGTAGGAGCTTAGTATAAAAAATGTAGGAATAAAACACACACATCAAACTGTCTGTACCATGTTTGCCACCGGAAACTTTTAAGAAGACTCTTGTTATTAAAGAACTGAGAGTTGAAAGTTGAAGTTAAACAATTTGATGTCTTTTTTCTGCTCTAAATAGTCAAACAACTTCTCAGGAGTCTGAGGGGTGACCTCATTAATGTTTATAAATATGTGAAGGGTGGGTGTGAGGAGGATGGAGCCAGGCTCTTCTCAATGTCATCCAGTGATAGGACATGGGGCAATGGGTGTAAGCTGGAACATAGGAGGTTCCATATAAATATCAGAAGGAACTTCTTCACAGTGAGGGTGACAGAGCACTGGAAGGGGCTGCCCAAGGGGGTTGTGAAGTCTCCTTCTCTGGAGGTGTTTAAAACCCACCTAGATATGTTCCTGTGCAACTTGGTCTAGGGATCCTGCTGTGGCAGGGAGATTGGACTAGATGATCTTTCAAGGTCCCTTCCAGTCCCTAATGTTCTGTGATTATGTGGGGATGAGTGACTGAAAAGATGCCCAGCAGAGAAGGACCTGGTGGTGCTGGTAGACAGCCAGCTTCATATGAGCCAGCAGTGTGCCCAGGTGGCCAAGGCGGCCAACAGGAACCTGGCTTGCATCAGGAATAGTGTGGTCAACAGGAGAAGGCAAGTTATCCTACCCCTGTACTCAGCCCTTACGAGGCCTCACCTTGAGGGCTGTGTTCAGTTCTGGGTCCCTCACTATGGGAAAGACATTGAGATGCTGGAACATGTCAAGAGCAGAGCTACCAAGCTTGTGAGGGCTTCAGAGAACAAGTCATATGAGGAGAAGGTGAGGTTGCTGGGCAGGTTTAGTGTGGAGAAGAAATTAAGAAATGTGTAGCCATGGTGCTTCACACCCTGCTGTAGCGGCAGGAATGTGAATGTAGGAGGTTAGTTTTTGTCAATCAATCAAGTATTTAAGTACCCAGGTATTTAGGGTTTTTGTTGTTGTGAGCATGGCCTTGGTGGTCTGGGAGGTCCTTTCCAACCAGGATTATGCAACTTGGTCTAGGTGGTCCCGCTGTGGCAGGGAGATTGGACTAGATGATCTTTTGAGGTCCCTTCCAATCCGTAATGTTCTGTGATTATTCTGTGATTCTTCTTACCACAGGAATTATTTGCAGTAACTTGCTGAAAAAGATCAGTGGATGTTCTGTTGCCAGCTTTGAAACAGAAGAGTCAACCCGTAGATCAACGTGCAAGTCATAGAATGATAGAATCATTCAGGTTGGATAAGACCCTCGGGATCTCATTATGTGGGGCAAGCATATACTGTATGAACCATCTTACAACTCAGAGGTTTAGAGAACATCGTTCCTATCCAGCTGAGTAGAAATAGGACAATATTTAGCTCATTTTCAGATAGAATCATTAAGGTTGGAAGAGACCTCCAAGAACTAGCAATAGGATGAGAGGGCAGGGCCTGAAGCTACCAGGGGATGGTTAGGTTGGATGTTAGGAAGCCCTCCCTCATGGAAAGGGGGATCAGAGCCTGGACTGGACTGCCCAGGGCAGTGGTGGAGTCCCCATCCCTGGAGGTGTTGAAGGCCAGCCTGGCTGTGGCCCTTAGTGCCCTGGTCTGACTGCTGTGGAGATGTTAGGTCATGGGCTGGGCTGGATGAGCTCAGAGGTCTTTTCCAGCCTCAACAACAACAATAACAACAATTATCCAGTCTGACTGTCAACCCAATGCTTCTGCACCTGTGTTCTAGAAATTCCCAACGACGTTTTCTCAGACTTTCTTTCTGAATTAAGTTTCCCATTTGGTACTGCTGGACAGCAGCAAACAGAGTGGTCCTGCCATGTACAGGACAGGAAGGTGCTTTATGTGACACAGGGCCAAACACTCTACATTGCAACCTGAGTAATGAACCCATTTAGCAAAAAGAATAAGTAATAATCAGAAAAGACTGGCTGATTCAACAGACATTGAACTCGGCTCCTTTTGCTGTCAATAGTCAGTGGATCATGACTACGACCCTGCACAGGTCCATTCCCAAATTCATACTTTCACCTTGAATTAAATCATTTTGAGTACATCTCACTAATGAGCCTTTAGAGACAGGTTTTTAACCATTTCATGTGCATGCACGTGTGTGCTGCAACTTCTAGTGGATTGTATTGAGACTTAGAATCATGGAATCGTTAGGGATTGGAAGGGACCTCAAAAGATCATCCAGTCCAGTCCCCCTGCCACAGCAAGATCACCTAGACCAAGTCACACAGGAGGGAAGAGAAAAAACAGTGTGATATATATAAAATAATCCAGGTCCCCCCGTTTCCTGGTTGTGGTCACCAGCAGCGGTGTAATTGCGCGTAATCATCGGTCCCGTTCCTCGAGCACGTTGCTAGAGGCTGACTAAACTTTGCATCTGCATAGAAATTGAGATGCAAATCCGGGCTGTGTTCACCGATATGACCAGTGTAAAGTAAACAAAGGGCATTTCTATCACATATTTAAGGCTGAGAAACCTATTTTGCGAACAGCGTGCTGCCAGCGAAGGATTCACAGTTATTCAGTAACTGCAAAGGGACACGGGCAGGTCAATGACGGGTGAGGAGAGACAAGGCGACCGGAGAGAGCACAGCGGCGCTCGGATGCTGAGAGGCCCTTGGGATCGCCTCCGTCTGGGGAAACGGCCACGATTCTCTCCGAGTCACGAGCCCCGCGCTTTAACACAAACTAAGACGCGGGGGAAAGAGAGGCAGAATGCCAAGCGGTGATTTCAGGATGAGGAGTACAGAAAACTCAGAGCAAGACGGGCGATTTAATTTCTCATCATTATTCTACTGAAGAATTAAATTTGCAAGGTCATGTTGTGGCTTATTCAGTCAGAGGCATATCAGTGAAGGTAACTGGATTCAGATGAGTTCCCATCCAAGGGATCTTTAAAGAAGCGACTGTTCCCTAAGTATACGTACAAAACAGCACCGTCTAGACTCGTGTTGCATATTAAACCTGAGCTGGGCTTCCTGGAGTTAAAGGACAGCATTGCAGGCTCTTGGCCAAAAAAACCCCACTGAAGCTCTGAGGTTCACGCTCGCACATTCACTTTGTGACTGCATTTCGTTGGCAGTGGCTTCACAGAGGCTGTGAAAAGAATCACAGGATCACAGAACGTTAGGGATTGGAAGGGACCTCAAAAGATCATCTAGTCCAATCCTCCTGCCAGAGCAGGATCACCTAGAAAGTCACACAGGAACATGTCCAAGTGGGTTTTAAACGTCTCCAGAGAAGGAGACTCCAGAACACCCCTGGGCAGCCTGTTCCAGTGCTCCGTCACCCTCACTAGGAAGAAGTTCCTTCTGATATTTATATGGAACCTCCTCTGTTCCAGCTGACACCCATTGCCCCTTGTCCTATCACTATATGACATTGAGAAGAGCTCCAGAGAAGGAGCTCTTAATCCATATTCTTAATCTTCAGCTTCCTGTTAAGCAGAATCTGTTCTGGTTGATTTTATTAGAACCCAATGGCTGTTATTTTCCATCACAGAAATGAGATCTCATGTGTTTGCATAGGTGTGACCAACAGGAAAAAGAGGAAGGTGTGACGTGAGAGTCCTGAAGTAATGCATGTTGGCATAATACAGAGATGGCTACGGTTTGGCTTAAAAGCTACATTGGTCTGGGTCTGGAGTGACTGCATGCTGGTAATACTCAGAGGTGGTGAGAGAAAGAATGCACATAGGTGTACCCCTGCATTGGTGACTTTCTCTGACTACCCTTTGCAGACCACCAGCAAAGCCACAACGTAAGCTTTGACTGACTGAGTCATTATGAAAACCCTTCCTGGGCTTTTACCCTGAATAAGTGCAGATTCCCTAGGCCAAAGGTGCACTGATAAGAGAAACTTATTTTCAGACTAGACAGTTAAATATGTTTTCCCCACGTTCTTCTTAGCGATGCCGTAGGACCTTACACATAGCTGAGGGACTGTGATTTGCATCATGTGAAAGAAAATCTTTAAAACTTTGGAGCTATGCGTAATCTTGCTGTCATTCGCTATGTCCTGCAGAAAATTCAACGTGAAGTTGGACAACATTGGACTTTTCAGGGTTAGAATCAGATGTCCATTACATCAGTGGGCATTGACCCCATTGAAAATCGCCAGTGGTAACCCTGATGGGTTGTGATGTGAAAGGCTGAACAGTGACACCTGAGAGAAACAAACAGAAATCTGCTCTGCAGCACAGAGGAAGTTTCAGATGCGTCCGGTTATTGATTACGATATTCCCATGTTTTTGATTGAAGCTTTTAGAGGTGCGTGTGATGGGAATCGATGAGCAGAGGGGATCATAGTATTTTTCAGGCAGGTTCTCTGTGCTGCGTTGATTATGTGTCTATCAAATGACTCCATACGTGTTGTACCAAAACTGTCGCCTGTTATGTCGCTTACTCAATACCCATTGCATTTCTTTTTTCCACAGACTGAAAAATAGCAGTTACAAACTAAAATAAGAGGTTAAATAAGGCAGGAATATCTCAGTCTTAAAAGAGCACAGCATGTGTTTGATTTTGACAGGGAAGGGTTTAAAGACTGTTGCAACAGCAACAAAGGCAGGAGCTCCTCAGAGACCTTTAACGCTCCCCTAATGTTGTTAAGCTGACTAGGCAGTGAAAATGGTGACAGGTGGAGCTTTTACAGCTCTACTAGTATTTGTGCCAAAATTCGGACAAGCTCTAGTTCAAATGGCAGCTTGCATCCTCAGATGACAAATTATACCTGGTCAGCACAAGAATGGAAAACAAGCAAGACAATGGGATTTTTCTGCCTCTGCGTTCTTTATGGAACTAAAATACTGGTTTTCTAGAGCTTGCTTGAAAAAAAACAACCTCATAACCTGCAGCAGTGATAGATATCCAGGGCAGTAAGTCCAGCTGACCAGTTCAGAGAGGTCATTCAGGTGTTCTTGTCAAGGAACAAATAGATGATGCTGGCCCTGCACGTTCCTTCGTTACTCCACACACTGCCTCACCAAAATGTTTTGACACGTAGTAGCTGTCGCTCTTTTCAAAACCATGAGGCTGTGATGTCTTTATATCTCTACAGCAGCAGTACAGTGGTTCACCGTGGCAAGTTTTATGGGCTTGACAATCTACGCCTTTGCTCTTCCTTAAAACAAAAAGGGTATTGCTGAAATCCCTGTGGCTTTATTGCGTACAAGTGGCAAGCTCTTTACTTTTTCAGTAATCCACATCTGTCAGCCACTGCTTACAAGACAGCCCAGGGGTTATCTGCCCTCTGTTATTGCTTTGATTCCTTTCATTTGTTTGCTTGCCCAATTTAATAACAAGGAGAGATCCAGCTTCTTGATGGTTATGTTGGCACAGCACCAAGCTCGTCGGCACTTAACTCCAAGGTGGTGCTGGGGTTGCGGCTCTCCGTGTTGGAAGCTGCTGTATTGGGTTGGCATCTTTGCCCAAGCACCTTGCTGTTTGCTTTATTCTCTGCTCTTCCTCTGTTGCTCAGTAGTTGTGCAGGAGCCATGTGGGCTTGTTTTATCATCTCAGAGAAGCATTTTGTAAAGCAGCACAATTTCCTCTGAGTGTAATGAGCTGTCCCGTTATGTGAATTTGGGGGGTTTTGTCTATCTAAACTTTTTAAATATGAGGGGATACCACTGCTGTAGTTTATCGCTGTCTACCAGCATGCAGCAAAGCTGCAATACATAAATAACAGATGCAGAAGAGAACAGAGCAGAAAATTGCCTATTAAAGAGCATTGGAGAACAACTCCTCCATCTGGGTCACCAGCAGGGTTTGAACCCAGAACACAGAGTACTGGAAGCACTGGGAGGCTCTTAGCCCTTCCCTTCTGCAGCGGCCCTGTGAGAGAGGTGCACAATAAACCTGTTCTCCCTTGTGCTGCTTTTCCTACTCTACCAAAGACAAGGAGAATTTTCTCACTTAAGGAGCACCATGCATTAAAAACTTGGCCGCTCTGCTTTCCAGTGCAGTCAAAGCAAAGGACCTCTCCAGACAGTCACTTCCTGCCGTTTACCAGGAATTCTTTTCCTTTTTCCTTCCACAGGTGCAACCACAGTCACTCATTTTTGTAAGTGCTGATATCTGAACCATTCCCACCTCCCTTCGCGTGCTGTTGTTCATCTTGCTGTATGTTTTGAGCTTGATGTGTATCTTCTGCCTTCTTAACCACTACCAGGCTCCCTAATAATGAGTAGCCGCTTCCCTGTACCCTGTGAAGGAAGGAGTGTGAAAAGCATCGCCCTTCCTCCCACACGATATGTAGTCCTCACAATAGTGTTTCAACGATGCTGTCATTTAGAGAGGGAAATCTGCTGTAGCCATTGGTGCTGGGGATTTCTGTGTTTCCTCAGAAAATGTTCCAGACACTGGATGTGTTCATGGACAAAAACAAAGTCACCCAGCAGGTTCTTTCCAAGAGAAAAAGCAGCCGTAAGTTCTGCAAAACAAATGCACTTCAGACTGGCTGTTTCATGTTGGAGGGATCTGCCATGAAGTAGCTCTGGCACTTTGCTGCTGGCGCTTCCCTGTTCCATCGACAGGCACATCCTATCAGGCAACTCTCACATCATCTCCTCACGGCAGGATTGCCCTTGAGCAGCTCTCAGTGCATGGGATGCCTTGGTACATGGAGTAAGGGCGCAGAGCTTTCATCAGGGAAGGGAGAGGGTTTCTGACTCATCAGTGGGGAGCAGTTCCCACAAATCCCAGTGTCAGGTTGGGTACGAGACTAACTCAGCACTCATTTGCCAGCAGAGGTGTTAGACTTCATTGTCAGCTTTCAGAGTGATTTACAAAATCATTTTAAAAATTCATGAACCTTCTTCTTTATGAAGCATTGTTGTGAAGTTGAATATTTTACTACACCAAGCAGCCATCATTCACTTCTAGGAACAAGTATGTGACTGTGGTTCGGAAAGTCTAGGATGCCTGGGTGGTAACTACTGCAAGAAGGGGGTTCTGGCGCTGGATTTAGTGACTAATAACACTGTCATACATGGGCCCTCTGAGGAAGGACTGGAAGGACTAAAGGCCAGGGCTGTGTGTAAACACCACACAGAAGCAACCCTGTCGGTTGGGACAGTTTGGTTAATGGTTAGACTCGATGAGCTTGAAGGTCTTTTCAAACCTAAGTAATTCTATAATTCTGTTTCTTGTGCTGCCTTATTTCATGCAGGGTGACCTCCCTCTGGGATGCACTTGCTCAGCACATTTAGTTTCCAATCAAGATGTGTGTGAGTATTCAGAAAGGTCCAATAGTCATCCTGGTATTGGTGGGTGTTTCATTTTTGTTTTGTCTCGAGAGCTCTCACGAGACAATTAAACTTGTTTGTACTTCTAACAGAGGTACGAGCTCTTGCACAGACCAGGGAGTAGCACCTGTGTTTGTGCATTCTAGGTATATTCTACCTGCAGATGTCTTGTTGCCCCATTGCCATGATTGTAGGAGCCACACAAATCCATCATTTCTAGAAATATGCACAGGACCCTTCCACTGTGCACTTGTATGTCTCCAGAGGGAGTGAACGAGTCCCTTGTGTGACATCTCCCCACATTTGCCTTCAGAAATTCCCGACAAACTCTCCTGCAAGTGTAGAGAGGAATGCTGCTCTTTATTCAGTCACTTATTACACGAGGCTGTGGTACTGTTTGAATCACAAATTGCATGCTAATGGCCTAATTCATAAACCATTGACATTTTTTATGAGCCCTTAACATTCAAAAATGAAGAATTTGTGCTCAAAAAATAATTTGCATTGCAAAATTCAATAATTTAGATTCTCATATTCATTAATGCCTAAGCCCACACCACATAACTTATCCCACTCTAACTACACTTCCGAGCACACTGATAAGAACAGGATACACAGTAGTTCACATAAAGTGCTTCTGTTTGCAACCAACCTTTTACCTGCACTGATTGATTGTGTTTGTAGAGAGGAAAAACCCAGCTATGCAGCAAGTGTGATGAATGCACCGAGCAATGGCTGCTTTGAAGCTGCTTTCTGCTCTAATCATGTTTTCCTCCGATGGCATTAACTACCGTAAAATATGAGATCATAAAGGGTAACGATACCAGACAACAAAATCATCCTGCAGACTGCTCAGTCCCACTGTATTAGGGAAGAATTCATGTTTTGTTAATGAAAACTTGCTTTGCTTTTGACCCAATATCACTGCTTGTCAAAAGCAGACGAGAAGACTAATAATAGTTTATAGCTCCTAAATCACCCACAGATTCCAAGTGCTGTATGTCACCCCCTTTTGCAGAGAGGGAGACTGGGGCATATACAAAGGAAAGAGCCCAGTAACTCTTGTAGGGTGAGGTGGACCTCCCTGGCTCCAGCCATTGTGCAGACACCCCCAGACAGTGTTTTCTGAAAGGGAGGAGGTGTTTTGGAGTGTCTTTGTATAAGTTGAAGTTCACACAAGGAATCCAATCTCACAAAAAGGAGACTTGGTGTCTTTCTGGGTGGAGATGGGAGTCTCTGTTAGGTGAGACTCTCCAAGCTACTGCTAAATTATGATAACTCAGCTGGCCTGGTGTTCTCAGGGACCACTCCAGCATGTTTAATCCATTGCTATTGGTAGATCCTAACTAAAGACAAAATATCTCTTAAACAGCTCAGCTAGATGCAAATTACTTCCCACAGACCCATTTCTGAAGCTAGTTTCTATTAATTATTTACAGATGTCTTAGTGATGCACAGTTTGATCCCTCCTGCAGTAGGAATCACAATAGGGCATCTCCAGAGGGCAGGACCAGCTTCTCCACCCAGGGTGTTAACTAGCACGTTTCAATATCCAGACTGAGCTAAACGCAGCAGGAGCTGCCCAGAACAACTTCTGCAACTATCCAAAACCCCTTCCCAGAAAGGTCATTCAAAAATGTGATGGTTCAGGCCGTCCCCTCCTTTCCAGCTGGCCCATTGTCTCTAGCAAGCTCCACGTCCCATCTGTATGTGCGGAGACCTGCTGGGCTTTCCTGGGTCACCCAGAGAATCAGCGGTATTGGCAGGCCGGCTGTGCACACAAAGCACAGCCCTGCAAAACCCAGCTACATCACATCTACAACTATTTCTACTTGTAACTGCCTGGTAACCTATATCACGTAGCTCTTGCTGCAGTTGTTTGCTGTAACGTGGTCAAAACAGGTTCCAGTAACCACAGACTGGGTGCAAACACCTGCAAACCTAATGGTATTAGACTAAGGATCGTTTTCCTTTTGCAGTGACATTTCAAGTCATAAACTTCAGTCACATCTTGAGGGCTTTTCTGCTACGTTTTTGTTCAGGGAAAATGGTAATTGACAGGATAATTCCATCCCAATAGATAGGGATTGATCTCTCTTGCATTTAAAGCCTTCTCTGTAACACAGTAGAGAAAGGGATGCTTATTCCAGACCAGTGAGTGCTTTCCAGTGTCATTGCCTTGTTGAAAGTGAAGTTTACACAGTCCTTTTACAGAATCATAGAACATTAGGGATTGGAAAGGACCTCAAAAGATCATCTAGTCCAATCCCCCTGACACAGCAGGATCACCTAGACCAACCCGCACAGGAATATATCCAGGTGGGTTTTAAACGTCTCCAGAGAAGGAGACTCCACAACCCCGCTGGGCAGCCTGTTCCAGTGCTCTGTCACCCTCACTGGGAAGAAGTGCCTTCTCATATTTATATGGAACCTCCTATGTTCCAGCTGAGACCCATTGCCCATCTATCTCTAGATGACACTGAGGTGAGCCTGGCTCCATCCTCCTGACACCCACCCCTCACATAGTTATAGCCATTAATGACGTCACCCCTCAGTCTCCTGTTCTCCATGCTAGAGAGACCCAGCTCCCTGCTTGGACTTGCCCCAAAATTTTAGTCACAGCATGGGAAATGCAACATGGGGAATCACATAGGCACGTCCTTGCTGAACGGCCTGCAGGATCCTTTGGTTCTGTTCGTTCTTTCTTTCTTTCTTACTTTCAGTCATCTCTTCATGTTTCTTTGGTGTATCAGTGGCTTTCGAACTCCAGTAGCTGAAGTTAATAAAGAAGCAGCTACAGTATATTTGCAGAAGTTCCCGCCTGAGGTCGGCTGCTAAACAGACCTGAAGCTCAGTTTCATAATTACACGATGGCAAAGGCTTTGGGAGCTGCTGAACCATGGATGCTTCAAACTTAAAGGTCAGATGAAATGCTGATTTACTATAAAACAAATCAATACTAAAAAAAAAAGGCGAAGAAAAAAGCTTGATCATTTTAAGCTTCTACTTTGCCAGTAGAAAACATCTGGAAGGCCAATGGCATCTTGGCTTCTGTCAGGGGTAGTGTGGCCAGCAGGACTAGGGAAGTCATTCTCCCTCTATGCTGGGCACTGGTGAGGCCTCATGTCGTGTACTGGGGGCAGTTCTGGGCCCCTCACTTCAAATAAGAAATGGAGGGGCTGGAGCAGGTCCAGAGGAGCAACGAGGCTGGGAAAAAGACTGGAGGGAAAGTCTGATGAGGAGAGGCTGCAGGAGCTAGGGATGTTTAGCCTGGAGAAGAGGAGACTCAAGGGAGACCTTCTCCCTCTCTAAAACTCCCTGAAGGGAGGTTGTAGTCAGGTGAGAGTCGGGCTCTTCTCCCAGGCACCCAGCAACAGGATGAGAAGGCAGGGTCTGAAGCTGCAAGTGAAGGGTTAGGTAAGGTGATCAGACACTGGAATGGACTGCCCAGAGCAGTGGTGGAGTCTCCATCCCTGGAGGCGTTGAAGGACGGACTGGCTGTGGCCTTTCATGCCCTGGTCTAGCTGTTGCGATGTTTGTTCATGGGCTGGGCTGGATCAGCTCAGAGGGCTTTTCCAGCCTCAATAATTCTGTGATTGTGTGATGTAAGCCTGGCAGAAAATGGACATCTGTAGGCAGAGCAGCATGAGACACCCCATGTCATACAGTACGGTGCAAGGAGGCCCAAGCTGGTACCTAATGGTCAAAGGGACCAAGGCCAAAGCAAATCTCTGCGTGTGGCACATGGCAGAGTAGTAGGGTTCGGGCTTTCTCAAACCTCCAGACGAGCTCTTTCATTTATTGCTTTTCTGAGAAAGATACTGATGGCACAGGAGCAGATCTCTGGATGATGCCTGGACAAGTGTCCAAATGATAGAATCACGGAATGGTTTAGATGGGAATGGAACTTGGAAATCATCTAGTTCCAAACCCCTGCCATGGGCAGGGACGCCTCTCATTAGGTCAAAAAATAAGATCTTCATAAGTAGAACTGGCCGGATATCAAATGCCACCAGTCTGACCACACAGCACTCAAGTTGATTGCTCTGATTTTGAGCAACACTACAGATGATCTCTGAGGGCCAAATAATTGGGTGGCATAAAAGAACGTACCTCGAGCAGTGGTTTTCTGATTAAAATGGGAACTTTAATTTTTCATGGACACATTTCAACATGCCCTCCTCTGAGTTAGAAGCTGTAACTGTGAGGTTGCCTTTCATAAGACAGACTACATTGCCCTAAAAATGGGTAAGTTCCTATTATTACAGCAGAGCAGATGGAGTGCAAGAACAGAGATGCCTCGTGGACTGTTAAATCAAACCATTGCTAAGAAAAAAGCCACCACTGAAGTCTACGATCAGCAGCCATTTCAGACAAACACGTGTCCCTCCAGTGCATCACATCCAAAGCAAAGGCAGATGAACACTCGTATTCGTGTGAAATGCCGAAGCAGCATGAGCTTAATGTTGCAGCCGCTTCCACGTGAAGATCACATTTGTAATTTAAAATTGTTCCAAAACAGCGAAGGGAACTGGGGAGTTGTTTGGGGCGATAGTCTATAGAATGTCATTAGGAGCACATGCAGATCATGTTTTGCTTGAACTAATTCCTCCTGCTATTTTAATATCAAACATAACCCGTGCCAGTTTTACATCTCAAATATATGTGGTGTTTCAAAAAAATAATTAATAGTGTCAGTTTTATTAATGTGTTAAAATATGAATTAAAAACATGACAAATCAACGGGAAACAGCAGTCTGTTTTAATGAATATTTCATTCTGAGCATCAATAAATCATAGATCAAAGGGAACGAAGCACATTCTGCAGTACTTCACTTCTGTCAGTGTGGGGCTACTAAAAGTTTTACAAGTTGTGTTGGCACTTATTTAGGTGCACGTTTGAATTAACGTGTTAAGAAGAAAATAAACAAAAATGTGGTTTTGAATCCTAAAAGGATTTGGCTTTGAAACTAGGTTGTCCTGTTTTTCTCTCTTTGCATTGCTGTCAAAACTCTGTGATTGACCATGTAGCTGCAGATCTCTGTCATGTGTCCAGGGAGCTCCTTGTTCTGCCTTCCCAAACCAGGCTGTTCTCAAACAGGCACTAGGAGAAGACAAAAGTGTTTCTTAGCAAAGTGTCCTGACCTTGTGTCCAGCTTTCTGGTTGGTTTGCCACACTTGGCTTTGAGTGAGTCACAGAATCACAGAATCATCATGGCTGGAAAGGACCTCCAGGGTCATCGAGTCCAACCTTTATCCTGTTATCTAAC